>VDFB02346515.1:0-24646 GCA_007258455.2 Sequoia sempervirens
AAAATCTCTACCTTGACACTCTCCTTCACGATGGAAGGGATAACAATATTCTCATGAGGCAGCCTAGCTAGAGGTCATCTAACTTGCCGCCTAGCATCCTATTGTGCACTAGGTCTACCTTGAGCCAAACCCCCCACCTCTCCCCTGGAAGTCCCTCATAAAAATAATTTAGGATTTTGTTCAAGACAAACTCATAGTATAGTTTCCTCAGAAAATATAGTGGGACTTCACAATTGTTGCATGGTGGGTAATAAAAAACCATGTACTACCTATCCCAAAAAAGGGCCCTAATCTGTTGGTGGTGGCACCAATGGACAGGAAACATCTTCGCATTGAGGGTAAGATTTTAATTTGTGCGTGGGTCAATGAATAATGAACACAAATCTAATTTTATATAGTTTTAGATCTTTTACATCTTTATATGATAATTTATCCCAGTAATAAACCCTAGCCACCTGCCTCCTATCTTGCCAATGAATTAATTGTTTGTTGATTGAATCTACATGTTTTAACATTTATTTGAGTAAATTTTCTAGGGTCATTCTTTCCATGGTTGAACCATTTAGATCATTCAACCTCCTAATTAACTCCTTAATTTTTTTTATTGTTATCAATTTCACTCATTAATTTTTGTTGAGTGCCAGGAGGATGTTGAGGGATTGGTGAAGGAGGTTGTTGTTGTGGTTGTTCAACTTGAATATTTTGTTGTTGTTGTTGTTGTGCTTGTGCTTGTTGAGGATTTTTAGGAGGGTTTGTAGGTTCATTAACATCTCATCCAAATTCAAAAAATAAATATAAAAAACAACCTAAAACTAGTTAACAAATTTACAATTAAAAAAAAATCCTTACCTCTCAGACCTCCTCATCGACGTGGTGGCATCCTGGCAATGAAAAAACAACAATTTAATGAAAAAAATTGAACATGGCTCCTCCTAGAGTGCAAGCACGAAAATGAAGGGTTTTGGCCATGGGCAGAAAAAAACACAGTCAAAATAAAAATGAATTTGAATTCCTTTTTTTTTCTTTTAATACCTCATAATGCGAGTGCATTATAAAGAGATCACATTATGGACTCGTTGTGGATGAGCCTTAGGCTGAGCACACCAAGCCATAATGCAAGCGTGTTATAACATGCTTGCATTATAACGTGTTCGCATTATGAGCTTTCAAAACTTTTTAAAAAATTTTGCAACAAATTGGGCCCCCATCTTTTTGCACCCGCCACTAAAAATAGTGATTTTAGGAAAAAATTAGCATATCCAAAAATTGAGACACACTATTGTGGCAGCACCCTACAGTAAGCCACTATAAGATTATTAGACAAAGGTGAGATTCTACAAAGGAAACTACGATAGTATTGATAAAAGTAACTCTATTTAGGCACTATGACTAATAGATAAGTAGAATAAGCAATAGTGACCATTTGTTCAATAGCAACTAGATGCAACACAATAGCGACTAGATGTCTAGGCAAGTGCTAGTAGATGTTGAGAAATAGTGACAAGATTCTAAGATAGACATTGTAAGATGTACAACAATGACCATGTTTTCTAACTAGTGTAAATATGTTTTTTATTTCAAGTATGATGACAGTTTTGGATAGTTTGCAAGTTAAACGTTCATGTCTAATGTTTGAGATGATTTTTTTGAAAAGAAGCAAATGATACACAAAACAAAAAAAATAGGAATATAACTAACTCAAAAGGGATAATATTCTTTACAAAAACCTTCTTCCACAAGGTTCACTAAGTTTAGCTCAAATAATACATATCAGTCAAGCACAACCTAGCTAGTACAAAAGGAACATCTAGTCAAAGTAGGCTTACCACCTGAAGGTTAATCCATATTCAAGGAGTGGACATATAGGGTATGCCAAGTTCATGTACCACCTTGACACCCCTAGCCTTGAAAGAGCGTGAACTCTAGCAACACACCTTATGCCTCAACCATGAACCAGAGATGGTAAGTAACTTCTTGGGATGATGTTATCTCGATGCACTATTATGAATCGATGTCACAAAAAAACTTGGTCTTAGACTTCTAGATACAAAGGTTTGTAATGACTCAGTGAACACTAGTGGTATACTTCAGACATGAGATAGTACATCCTCTAATTAACCTGTGTGGTCTATACATCCACATCAAAATTGACATGTAAGGTATAGCTTCACCACATAAGTACTACTTGCTTTCATTTTTGCACCCTTTATATAGCCCGCTTGAACACATGCTTGGAGGTCACCTCAAATTCTTTGTTGTGGGATGTATCTCAAGGAAGGCCCCCTCTACAAAAAAGGAAGGCTTGAGTGTCATGATATTTCTTATCACCCAAGATTATTGAGTGATGCAAGGGGATATGTATACAAGCCACCTTTGGTGACTCAAGAAATGTGAATTCCAAGATGTTTCTCACCACCCAAGATCATTAAACGATGCAAGGAGAGAGCATAATCATCCTTCTTTCAAAGAACGACAAAAAAAATTGTTTTATGCACCAAAGTAAATGTTTTCTATTCTATAAAACACAATGTTTTAATAAATTGATTCTTTGACAAGGGGCTACAAACAAAAGTGTTAGTAATTTGATCAATAGCCTTCAACCTTTTGAAACCGTACAAAAAAGTTGGATTAGTAGTTTATAAACTTGCCTTCACCCCATAAAAAGGTTGCACAATAAGGTTAGATAAAGCTCAAAACAACAACAAACAACAAAGGTTAGGGTTGAGGTTTTAAAAATCTTGAAATTCAAGATTGAGAAATTTAAATAAAAAACTAGGAAAGAATAAAATTGGCTCTATTACCTGACAAGGGCGGCCTTCCTCTAAGACAACTATGTTTCGATTTTATAATAGTGACCCTATTTTGGAACATTCGCGGTTTGATTTGTGTAAGAGCAACCTTCTTTCAAAAAAATCACAAATGTAACCTAATTGACAAAAAAAGCAGTTAAAAAGTAGAGAAGCAATATTAGTCCAGTTTTCAATAGTGATCATGTTTCATGCAATAGCGACCCCTTTTTGAGGCAGATACGATTTTTTTCATGCAACAACGGTCGTTCTCTGATGCAGATGTGGACCTATTTCTGCAACACTAAAAACATTGTCAAAAGGTCAAATCACTAGAAAGTAAATGTGACAAAATTAAAAGTAGAGGCCCTTAGGAAAAGTAGATGCATCCAAATGTTCAAAAAAATTGATCCTGTGCACAATAGTGAACCCTATTTCAGACAGTCACACTCCAATAACCTATAACTCACCAAAAACTTGATAAAAATGTTAATTCAAGGATGTGGGTCCCACCATGTTTGCCATTTTATGTAAGAGCTAAAAGTGGAAGGGGATAAAAAATCAAGAATTCAATCAAAGAACTCAAATCAAGAGACCAAAACCCACTTTCCGATGAGATCCAATTGTAATTCAAGTCATGAAATCAAACCCTAATGTTAGCATAATCAAATCAAACATTTAATTGAAATTAGAAACAAGAACAATCTCACCATCCCATTGTTGGAGAGTTTGGTGTTGTATGGTGTTGGATTGTTCAAACACTTGAAGCTTCCATGATTGTTAGAAAAATATTGATTGAATGTGATGCAAAGATGACCTAGATGCTATAATAAATGCTCTCGAGAATCAATTTGACATGACTTAGCTATGAAAATTCTAGGTGATGAATGTGAAGGATTGAAGGCTATTTTATAGATTTTAGGAAATTAGATCAATGGTCAAGATTGAGATTCAATACCCACAAAGAAGGGTTGAGATTGATCCTCAACACCCACAGATGAGAGTGAATCAAGGGAGATCAAAGGATGTAATTAGTTAGAACTCAAAAATCTCCACCATTTTAGGAAAATAGTTAAGATATTTTAGATCAAAGGTGGAGATTGGATTTGAAGATCAATGGCTAGAAATGGTTAAGACAAGTTAAGTCAAGATATTTTGAGAGAACTTAGGATAATTAAATAATGAGAAATTATTTAACTATGGAGGATAGGAATATTCCATTCTTTTACAAAAGAATATTTCATTGGAGGAAAAAGTTTTGAAATGGGATAATTAAGTAATTAGAATTATTTAATTATATGGGATTAGAAGAAATATTAGATGAGCCTTATTAAATAATTAAAATTATTCAACCAGGGTGATGAAGGGGAAAATTAGTGATGAAATAGTGAATTAATTAAACAATTCAAGATTATTTAATTGATATAGGAAAATAAGGTTAAAAGATGGAAATGATGTTAAAAGGGAATTAATGGTGCAAATTATGTGAAATGATGTTAAATGCAATAATGGTAATGAAAATGATGCTAATGATGGAAAAATGTTGTTTCAGGATGTGTGATATGTATTAGGCATTTTTACATGTCTACAATAGCTAAGATTTCTATTGTTATGTAACCATTTTAAAAATACATTAAATTTGATAGAAGTGTGTAAATATCTAGTATCAATGGAATGTGATTGTCCTTCTTGATTTTCCTTTGTAATAGAAAGAAAATAAAAGTTGCATTGTCCTAATTGGCTTCTTTGGTTCATGTTATTCGCTATCTTTTCATTAAAAAAATTCATCAACACACTAATATTACTTTTGGTCCTCATATCACATAAATAAATTCAAATATTGTTCATAGAAACTTGCAAAGGAACAGAATGTACAAATTTAAGTAAATCAATAGACTATAATATCACTTATTGTTAAATTGAGGTTACCTTTAGCAATGTCCTTCTTTTAATAGATAACAAAAGAATTATTATAGAATGAATTAAAACGCAACAAAAGGTGTTGTGACCATGTACAAATCCCCAATTATTATTATGTTTTATTCATTTCTTATATGTAGATCCAACCTCCAATAAAGTATAAATGTTTTAATTCATGACAATAGGTTTTCCAAGCATCTAAATCATAAATGGTTTTATTTTAATCCTATTAGTATATTAGGTTGTCTTGTTTCAGATCATTAAACTCTATTATTGCATTTGTATGTAGTCAAATTCTTAATGAAATTTTTTTTGTGATATATATATTTTTTCTTTGTAAGCAGTCAATCGCACCATCTAGCACTATTTCCTTCAAGCATTTCATATTACAACAAATTACAAAGTTTGTTTGATTCATCTAGCATGTCATGTAAGCCACAATTCAAACTACACACAAATAGATCATCATCATATTCAAAGATAAAAGTCTTATAATTTATTTGTAGACTCAACATTGTGTGTTGTTAAATTTAATATATTTGATCTTCTTATAACCAAAATCTCTCCTATTAACTCCTTTACACCCATATATACTCTACCTATTTAAAACAAAAAATTTCCAACAATACCCAAAATAAAAAATGCATGTAAGAGGATACATATAATTTACCTTTAACAAAATCATCCACCTATAGTCGTGAAACATACATAGATATGATATGGATATAAACACAATCTCCCCTATAATACCCACAATATAATCAATACTCATATACATATTATATATAGCCAAACTCTTCCAATACTCATGATATAGACCAATGTGCATATGCATCTATAGATACAGAAATACCAATTGGGCATACTTAAAAATGGCTAAAGGTAGACCATCAGACCAAATAATATTCTACAAGGCTTCCACCTGAGATGGGGTCTTGAGCCTTCGCTTCTGCTCAACAAATCCTTCGTCCTCTATGAAACCTAATTTGAGAATTTTAGACATACAATCAAATCTGAAATACCAATTTGTGATTCAGTGTATCCCTTTTTTATCCCTCCCAGAACTACATAGTTACCTCTCTATGAAATAAGGCTATGAAGTCCCTTCTAACAAACTGAATCCCATCAAACTTATGTAATACCCCATAATTACAAGACTACATCACATATGTACCATACCTCCTATCCCCATTGCATCACATCTCTAACTATAAAAATGCTTTTCTCCTTGTAGTCCTACAAATCCTACCATAAAATGTGGAAGAAAAGACAAGGAACATGAAATTTTTTAAAACTGAACCCCCATTGCATATTTAAAGAGGTTGTGGGTAGGGAACAACCCATCATGCTTCTTTTCTCCTAAGAAAAGGGTCACCATGCTTTATTAATAGCATGGAAACCCTCCTCTTAACTCTAACCCTTTCCTCCATTATGCACCCTCACCTATTAAATGGAGTTTGTCTCCTTCATTAATGCCTTCCTTCCTTGTTTCATATTCTCCTCAATACTACACGTGTTCATTTATTACATTTGAACATCTTAAGGAACTACTACATCTTAGGCCTTCCATAATTTATTTGAGTTATTTAAATATTAATATATCAAGTGTAACTTGATCAATGTATATAACTTTTATTATGTTAGTTCATGTCTTGAATTTTCATGCAAGGTTGGATGATTTACATATTACTTGAACATGATAACATTTGTAATAATTCATTCAAACCTAATTTCACATGTTTAACCACTTTTGATTCCTCATGTTGCCCCTAGTTTTGGTTAATTATTTTAAATGGTATCTAGGCAAGTGTCCAATTATTTTAAACTACAACTATATTTTAAATTGAAGAGTAATTTTATCCTTATTAATAATAAGGTTAACTACCTTGCCTATTAAAATCAATCCTTGGAATTTCATTACTAAATTCAATTAATATCTAATGGATATATAGGTTTACATCCTCAAGTTTCCTTTCCAACTTTATTAAATTATTGATTATCCCCTTAAATCACATGACAAGACAATTATCCATAATAGTACATAATAATTTAATTGTTACATGAAACTAAACCATTCTTAATATATGCCCTCATTTTGTTGATATCATGACAACTAATTTTTAAAATATATGGATTCTCGAGTAATAATTTTATAAACTAACTTTATTACTTAATATTTTATCCTCGTAATATAATACAAGATCACACCTAAGACTATAGTTAATTCTTGTAGAAGCATCAATCAAATAAATCTCTTATCACTAATACAAGTACACCAAATTAATTGACATTGTACAAGTAAGGTTGCACTAGTTTCACACACTAGGCCTTAATTAATAACAGTAAAGCATATATATATATATATATATATATACACTTTTGGTTTCCACGTCTATAGTTAAAATGTCATTATTACCATCCCTTTAGACAATGTTATCATAAAACCCTTGTATCATCACATACAACTGCTGCCAACTGTTATCACATATTTTTTGTATAAGATTGAGTTCCAATTTTTAAGTAAATTTAAATAAAGACAGGGTGATACATCTATATTTACCTTGCAAATTCCACTAATTTTATAGATAAATATATTTATCACAAGAAATCATTATAATACCACCTTCAAATATTATCAATACTAATGATTGGACATAGTTTTATGACTCAACTAAGTCTGTAAGGTTATGAGGTCTCCTCAGTCCATTATTTCTTCAATAATCCTATTACTAAATATTCATAACATCCTATTAGCACACCCATTCTTGCACCATATCATTCATTTATAATATATTTTAACAATATTATGTTGTCACAATATGAAGTAAGCTACACCCAACCATATGCATTTGTACCAATGTGAACTGCATGAGAATAATTCTCAAGGTGATTTTCTACCACATACTAAGAGATCACCCAAAGTGTTCTATATAGTGGGCTAGGTGGCCTTACAAATGACTTCTCAACCACAAGAAGATATTGATGGATGCAGTGACCCTGCGTCAACGGATACTCGCCATGCAAAACACGTGCCTTCACATTATCAACAATGATGAACTTTATAAACCTGTTTAATATTTTCCTCACCCTTTTTCCCATTGAACAATACTTTCAAAAGATTTTGGAAGAAAATGAAAACCCAAGAAAATACTCACTACCCAATCACAAAACAAAACCCAACTTTGTGAATCCAGTAATTTTTTTTTTTTTTTAAAACTATACTTCAATGCTTGAAGGCACCACTAATTCCCTTGCCTTGCCTTGATAGGCAGGGACTAATAAGATTTTAAAGATTGAAGACCCATTAGAATTACCGTCTAAATCCTTGAAAGGTTAAAGGGTAAACCTAACAACTAGGAGACGTCAAAAAATTATTGTGGAGAAAGATGATATGTGAAATACAGACCGCAATAATGAGGAGATTACTCCATGACATGCGAACCTGTCTCAGATTCGCCACAACATTCCATCCAGTAGAAAATGAAATTAAATGTTGTTTTTCCAGCTTTAGACTGATGTAGAACTTAGACCGAGTAGTCCTTGGGATTCTAACTCATTAATGAAAACAAGAATTTGAATAGAAACTTTTCAATCCTCACTACCAATAACTTCTACTCTTATCTTTGCATCTGTCGCATTGAAACCAGATCAATATATTACGTATCTCCCAGTTCTAAAAAGGAGGAGCATTCTCTCCCCAACAAAGTTCTTCAGCCAATAATAAATATAAACGTAAAACAGCTAAAAAGAGGGTCAAAATTCGTGACAGGCCATTAAAGATTTTGGTTTGACAATATGGACGGCAGCTGTTTCGCTCTTTTACACAGTTATTTAATGATTCAATTAATACCCAACGTTTTCGTCTGCCATTGTAGCAGTGCCTTGTGTTAATGAAGTAAGTTGGCATAATATCCAGATAGATTTCAATCTTTAAATTGTTGTGAAGGCAACGTAGAGCGTAGAGGATAGTCGAATGTTATCATGGTCATATGAAGTTTTCATAATTTGCTTCAATCTTATTTTTAAAAATTTATTAAGAAAATTTAATAATATATGGTAAAATTATTTTGATCATTTCATATCTTTAATTTTAATATATAATTAATACTATCTATTGCATCTTAGTGTGCAATGGGTATGCCCGAAGAAATGTGGAAGAATATATAGTTAAAACTATAATATATATTTAGTAAATGAGATCAATTGGTAGGTCATTTAGAAAATGATTTTAATAATATTATTAATTTTTTTAATTTTTTTAATTATAGAATATATTATTATATTTATTTTTTTAATTTTATGTATTAACTATTATATTATTATATAAATATGTACTATTTATGTCATTATTATATTAATCTATTATATTTATTAACTATTGTATTAACTATTATATTGTTATATAATATAGCATTATATATTATAAACCGAATTATTTATTATATAAAATTAATATAGCATTATGAACTATATTTATTATTATAGATTATGTTATGGAATCATGTCAGGAAATATATTACTAACAAAGGCCTTCCATGATGATAATCAACTGTATGGTGAAAGGTCCATCTGGTGGAACTTGCACTTATCTAGCAAACCCCTCCCCCAAGGCTGCTCTGCTAGATACTGGTCTAATATGGGCATTTCTCAATTGGCTGACCTCTTTGAGCATGACAGGATAATCAGTTGGGATGATCTTAGAAGCAATTTTGATATCCTAGCCTCCCAGAAGAAAACTTATAATATGATTCTTAAAGCTACCAAGGACTTACCTACTACTTATCATATGGACTCTCATAGATATTTAAACTGTAAATGGTTGAATGGGACCATTATATCCAAAATCAAAGCTAAAAACATCTACAATGTGATTGGATATAATGATGCCATCATTGACCATGTCAATTCTGTTCGGTACTCCACCCTTGACATCTGCTCTTGGAAGAAATATTTTAATATATTGTGGAAAGGCCCTATTGAGCCTAAGATAAAATGTTTTAAATGGTTGTTGGTTCTTGATAGACTCCCAATTAGAAAAGATAACTTTACGGTTGATTATTGTAACTTGTGCAGACTACCTGAGTTTGGTAGACACATTCTCTTTGACTGTATTTTTGCTAAGGAAATTTGGCATATGTTTGGTATCACTTATCCTATGAATATTAATATTCTTGAAATTATTACTGGGCATATTGATGGGCTAAAAAAAGATACCAATCTATTTTGGAACATTCTCTCTTCTAATATTTTATGGCAGATTTGGAAATGTAGAAATGAGGAAAAGTATCAAAACAACCCCAGAGTTCTTACCGAGTCTTTTTGAAAACTCACATATTTTAAAATCTTCTTGCAGGTTCATACTACTATGTTGATTGATAAGGAAAAGCTCAAAAGGTTCCTGAAGACGGGATATGCCACTTTCTTCGTCTTTGAGATGAAGGATGGATATGAATGGAGGGAGAATATGAATAACCTACAGATGTTTGAGAGGACTTGCAAGAAGCTTAACCAAGAGGTTAAGAAAAACAAAAACTCCAAAAAGGACCAAATCCTTATGCTTGCACAAATCCATGAGAAGAAAAACATTGTGTGTATGGAGGGATCTATGGGGTGGACTGTTTGGGTAGACACCCATGATGATATCTTACACTAGTCTTTTGGTTTCCTTTTTGTATCTATGTATAGGACTATCTGATATGTAGATATCATGATACTCTTGATGTGAGGCTTGGTCTCTTATTTTTGTACATTTCAATGTAACTAGTTATGTTTTTGTGACCCCCTTATATATAATACAAAAAATATATAATTTAAGATATACTATATGTTATATTTTTTACATATAATACTAATTAAAATATTTAATTTATTATATGTTTAATATTTGTTAAACATATTATTTAAAAGTATATTAAATTTATTAAACAAAATTATAGTTATTTATATAATAATGTAATATTAAATATAAGTATTCTATATAGTACATATTTTATTTATAAAAAGTAGCAATTAAATATAAACATAATATATAATTAATATGTGATTTTTTTTTTAATTTATTAAAAAATATATTATAAATTATAAAATATTACATAAAAATATATTATAGATTAATTAGATTATATTTATAGTTAATAATTTCTAATACATAAAAATAGCTCAAATTTAAATATTTATAATTAAAAAATTTGTGTGATTACATGCACAAAATGAGCCAAGTTTGCTGAAAAAATACTTGTAAATCCCCATTTTCATTTAAGTGCCTCTGTTGCTCCCATTTTCATTTAAATCCTCATTTTCATTTAAATGCCTCCACTGCTCCCATTTTCATTTAAATGTTGCCGCTACTCCCATTTTCATTTAAATGCCCTGACAAAGATAAAAAATTAAATTAAATTCAAAAATTATTCGTAGGGTAAAGGATGGCATAATGTTAAAATATAATTTCATTATTAGGATGTAAGCCACAATTCTCATTTTAATAAACATACTCTAAAACCCTCGTCAAAGCCTTATTTTCAAGTTGTAGCTCGTCAAATTGGAGATGGAGGATTGGCGGGGAAAGAAGTGAAAAAGCGGCAGGGAAAGCAATGGCAAACAGCTAAAAAAATGGTAAAAATTGATGAATGCCTGAGATTCAGCCAGAAAAATAGTAGTAGCAGGGAAAAATAACTAAAAAATGGCAAAAAATGATGGACCGCTGAGATTTTTTTCACTGTCAACCAAAGCCTCTTGTTACGTTTCAATCATTGAAGGAGAAAATGAACTTGGAAACTTCATATAGGGACATGCCTTTGGTGTAAATATTTATTTTAAAATTTATTATTTGAGTACGTAAATTTAAAATAGATAAGTATATTTTTTAAAATAATAAAAATGGATTAGGTTTATTTAATTTCATGTATGGTTTATAAAGTTAGATTGTAATTTGTTAATCTATGATTAAATGTGATTTTTTTATATTAGATAGGATTTTGTGATGTTGAGACAAACAAAAAATTACACTTTGCTTCAATCTAAAGTCAAAAAATAGCATAAAGTTGGTTGATTTTGATTATGCAACATGAATGAAATCTCAATGCACCAGATCAATTTATATTACATGAAATCTACATTGTTGGTACTCTATAACTATAAGTAAACTATTTGTATTTACTAACACATTTGAGAAACTCTCTAAGGGAGGTTCATATTATCCTTTATCCAACCCCTAGGTATCTTGATTTAACATCTTGTAAATAAATATCAAAGAAAATTGCAATGATATAATATAACTATATATTGGTATTTTATGTGGATGCTAATGTAACAATGAATTCTCATATAAAATCCTTGAATAATAATGCAAATAATGTGTGAGAGGTCTATATTTTGTATCTCTCGATGTCTTAAAGCAAAGTAGGGCATTTTTCACCTAAGAATACAATTTAAAATGTAAATTGCACATAAAGTCAAAAGAAAATGGCTAGATGAAGGGGGATGGCATAGGATGGCATGGGCCTAATTTGAATTTTCAAATTTAAAAAGGTGGTGATCAATTTCACATCATGAGAATCCTACCTTGATCTTGAACTAGGTAGATAAATAGGTAAACTAAAGATCTTGACTAGTTCCTAGGGATGTGTAGAAACAAAATTAGCTTAGATTTCTAGGGGATATGCCAACTCAATACAAAAACATGTCACATGCATACTATTTATTGTATAATAGCTAACCCAGTCAAAGTTACTTTAAAATAAAGGGGGGAGTGCAAAGTATACAATTTTTACCATTAAATTTTACCCCCACTCTAAGTATTAACTTGTGCATGATGGATGTAAAGTAAATTAAGTATTCAACATGAAAGCAAAATATTTCAAAAAATAAAATGATACAAATAAGGATATCTCTTCAATACACTCTCTTTGATGTAATAACCCCGTCTTGAAAAGGATAATTAAACCCAATAAGTATCTACCAAAAAAATTAACAACCATTAACATAATTGTGTAATAATGTCAATAATCTCAAAGTAAGTACAAAAATAAAATATAAAGGTTGCATGAAATAATGAATGTGTGGTATGAATCCAATCACTATAATCAATAAAGGAGGTGGTATAAGGACCGTGAATGGACCATTGTAACTATATAATCTAAATGATCAAAAATTACATAGGATGTCCTTTGTGCTATTATAAATATAGATATGAAAGATTTGCAATGATATACTATGGCCACTGCATTTGGTTGCATATAATGGATGAAAAATATTAGAGGAGAGAAGAAAATTAAACACAAAATATGGTATCATTTAAAGCATTTAATAATTAGGAATAAGTTTCATAAATAACATGTAATTGTAGTAATGGAAAATGTAGCCTTTTCCTTACTTGGTTTGATAATTGATATTAAAGTTGAACTAATGGTCTCTTGGAGTGGTGTTGTAATGTGTTGTACATGTTCACACTATTCTAGGGCCTTTATTTAACCAAAAAAATTCCTTAATTGATCATTTGCAAAGGTGTTGCAAAGTTTTGTAACACATTTTTCTAGGATGTATTTGCTTAATTAAGCCCTATGGGCCCCTTTCTAAATAAAAATGTACATAATGTGTACCTTCTTTAAGTGTTGTAAAGTGTTTTAAGGCACTTTCACACTTATCTAGGTGGTATTAATTCATTTTGGTTAATTGGAGTTATTAACCCCCTGTTGACTCAAATTTAGGCCTTAATTTTGACACCTCCTGAAGATCTATCCTGAAAATCATAACTTAAATAACAAATTATTTCATTGGGAAAAGTTTGGTCCTAGTAAGTAGATCCAAGACCCATTTTCCCTTGATGGCGAATGGGTCCTCCCATAATAGGAACCCCCTTTCTTAGTTGATCTGGAATGGATTTTTAGCCTTCTTTCAGTCCCTCGAAGCTTGGTCCTGGGAATTTAGCCACGACCCATTTTCCCAAGGTGACGAATGGGTCCTCCCTTAATGACCCCCCTTTTTGAATTTCATTTTGGTGGGAAATTAATTATATTTCTTTCCAGATCTGGTGTCGGCCTTAGTTCTTTAAATTTTAAGGTTAATCTCCTAATTTAGTATTAATAAGGGGTTAATTCACATTGTTTCTCCTAACAAAACCTAGAAATTTTATGAAGCATTCAATCATTCAAGTGATCAAGCATTAGAGAATTTCAAAGGCATTTTCAAGGCATTTCAAGGTAGATTTCAAGTGTTTATTGCAGCAATTCAAAGTCATATCATCATGTCAAGGGTTTAATGCATTCGTTGGTGTTGAGCTAAGAAGCTAATGTTGCATTGAGAATCCATTTACAAGAATCATTTCACATCCAAGATCTACATTCTTCATGGCCAATGCATGTTAGTTTGTAGACTTGTTGTACAAGACATCATCGAAGGTGTCATCATTTAAATTATTTCATATTCATGCTTCATTTCATTCATTTCATCATTTTGTTTAATTACCTACAAGGGGTTTGACTGAGAAAAACCCTCAATCACTAACAAATCAACAAGTTTTCCTACACTTGAGTGTGTGATTGCAGATTTACACGTTGAAGATCAAGTGGAGCAAGATTTGGAGCAAGATTGTCAAAGTTGTCATTCAAAGTGAAAGATCATGGAAAGAGCTCTACAGAATTACATACAGGCTTCCAAAACTTGATAACAGGGAATTTGAGAGTGCATACATCAAGGAATAGGATCCTAAAATCAATTTTTCGAAACCCTAAAAGGACACATTCTCCACTGAAGGCGAATGAGTCCTTTGTAGCTCAAAAATAGAAACTTTTTAGCTAGGTACACAACTTGTAATGCTTTAAAACTTCCCCATAGTTGCTATAACAGTTGGGTAGCATTATGATTGTTATTTGCATCTTATTTTACATAATTTGAGTGTTTAGGGTCCCTAGAAAAATAAGTGGTAGATCCTCTTGTTCATGCATTTGGTTCTACCCTATTTTTCCCCTTAACAGTAATAAGATAATGTAATATGTGCAAAAAAACATATAATCATATGGTGCAATGATTAACTATGAAGGTAGCTAGCCTAAGCTCAAAATGCCTAAGCATTAATCACAACAAGAGAAGAATGTCAACACTATAAAATAATAATGATCAATTAAAAGAATACAATGTGCATACAAGAGAGGGTCTACTCATATAAGAGAAAGAGGTAGTTATATATATGATCTACCACTAAGAAAAATAAATGCATAACTAACATGGGATAAAGTACAAATACCTAAACTAAACTTAACTAAGTAGGTGTGAAAAGGACTCAAAAGGAAAATCCATGGTTAACTAGTTGCATTTTCCTACAATATAGGAACAAAAAATTAACACATAGCTCACTTCAAAGTGAATCCAGGAAAGCACTAGGACAAGTAAAAATAATATTATAACCCTCATAATTCTAACAAGGGAGAGGTGTGGTAGCTCTACTAAAATTATGTGTCACAATGTAGTAGCAAAAGGTGAAGAAACCAAATAAAAAATATGCATGAATAAGTTTTTGCTTTACTTTACTACATAAAGATTGAATGTCCAAATAACATAATCATTCATAAATTCATTTTAATAAATCATTATAAAATTATTCACAATTATTTTCAAGCCCGTGTTAATAAAAAAAAAAAACAAGTAGCTCACTCATATAAAGAAAGAATAGAAGTTGAAACATGTAATAATGAAAGCTTGCAAATGGACATTAGGGTCTCATTTTTATTGTCTAGCTTAAAACTAGGTGCAACAAAAGAAGAGAAATAGATTTGTGACAATTTCAATGTAAAATGGTGCATGTTTCGTAGGATTATATGTGATAGAAGCTTTTCTATTAGGCATATCATCCACATTTTTCTTAATATTGGGAAAGTCTTGAAATAGTATATTAGGGTAGATAGTATAATAGTGGTCTGGGTAGTGTGAGGAAAAATTAAGTACATAATAAGGTTGTACAAGATGAGGTATTGTCATGTCCATGGATAGAGACATTATATTATGAAGTGAGTATGAAGTGAGGAGGAATAGCATGACTATCATAAGTATGGAGAATAACACTAATAGGGATATGTGTGGAAGGAAATGATGTGAGTGGGACATTAATGGGAAGAAAGGGAAGAGAATAACACTAATAGGGATATATGTGTGGAAAAATGGGATGTGGGACATTAATGGGAAGAGTGGAAGAGATAGGGACCACATGAGGGGAGACAACATTGTGTCTCTCACCTTTACACATTATTAGACCAACTAAATTAGCATTTTTAGCATTTAAGATATTGTGTGAATTTAAGAACAATGTAAATTAATGGTTTATAGAATTTTTCATATGGATTCAATTTATAATTTTTTAATTTTTGTTACTTTTTATTTTTATTATGCGACATTTTATCATAATGCATTTTTTATAAATAAAATATTTTATGATTGCTTGGAAATAAATAAATTAAAATTCTAATATATAATGTGTAGATTTTTTGGAAATAGGTTATTGAATATTTTATTTATTATAAAATTTTAATTGGCACTAAAAAATATTTAGAGTTTTTTTTTCGTAATGTATTTTTCCTTGCATTTATTGAAATTAAATTTTTCATTGAAACAAGGACATCCATGCAAAGTACTATATAATTTGTTGAGAATATTTTTAAAAATATATTTTTCTTATTGCCTTTAATGGAGGTCTTTATTTTTGCAATAAAATAAAATTGATTAATATATATATATATATAACTTTTTGGAAATATAATAATGAAAACCATATATTTGTATATGCATATGTATGTGGGTGTGTTACATAAATATATACATATAATTATGTATGTACATATATATGTATGTATCTATGTATATATAAGTTTATTTACAAATGGCTTCATTTAATCAATAAAATGGTGAGGGAAACTAGATGTTTTGCTATCTTTCTTATTGGAGTGGAGGAGATTGTGCATAGAGGGCTTAAATATAAAATTCTAGACTTAGATTGAGTTTGACCATATTTGATCTAGCCCCCTTGTGTTTCTAATAAAAATGTGATTTAAGGTAAAAATCAAAGTGGGGCCCACTATTGTGCTTCAACCCTCTCAAGATAATGAAGCATGAGAAGATATATAATTGGAATAACTCAAAAAAATATTAATAACATGAAGAATACATATGTGAAATGGATCACCCATTAATGTCTTATGTAAAAGAGTTGCCAATTGTTGAAGAGATTGAGAATTGGTAAGCACGCCAACTTGAAAAATTATTCAATAAGAGTAGGATATTTCTTAGATACATATACATCATGGTCAACATCGTGTTGTTTTCATGATATTTTAATTTTTTTCAACATGAACATTAGAAAAGACCTCATTAGCATTAGATTGAGTAACCTCATTAGGGTTTAAACAATGACTCTTTCACACAAGAAGATTAAGATATTGAGTAGTCCATGGTATAAATAAAAATAATATGGTGAAAAGTGATAAAAAATAAATAAAGTAAATTTCTTCCAAATTTACAAAATTATAAAAAGAGAATTTGATCAAAGTCGAATTTATCAAGCTAGCATCTAAAGTGACAATTTTTTTGGGTTTTTCAACTCAATAGATAAACATATTAGCATAGGTTAAACCCCTTGGAAAACCAAGTTAATAGAGATAAGATTGACAACATTCATATAGATGTGGGTTACCTATATGATGATTATGTAGAGTCAATTTGTTTATTTCCCTATATAATTAAATTATGCTTTATTTTTTCTTCTATATGATCCTTTCATTTCTCTAGCTTGTGTTTAAGTGTGTAATAAATCTCTTTAAATACCCTAACATAGAAAAATGTTGCATGGAATGTATGTTAGTTCAACTTATAATGGTTGGTAGAAAGAAGCAAGAAATTTTGAATTTGAATTCTCAACATTTGAATTCAAGGATCATTCCTAGGCTCCTTGGGTTTGACAGGTATATCAATACCAAGTCATGTAAAAATTATAAAAGGGAATAAAATTTGGATTTTGATCTAGGGAATGAATATTTATAAATTAGTGCAAATGGGATGAAATAAAGATGAATAAATATTAAATTGTAAGCCAAATATAACTAAAGAATAGAGCACTTGTCAATATGTTATCACTTAAGACATTCGTGTTAGACATTTCACAAAACTAGAAGGGATATGGCATGGGTATGTCAGTTTCACAGAAAATTCATTTGGGATATAAATAGGATAAAAAGGATAAATCGGGGTGGAGAGGTATTAATGTACTTTAAAATAGGTGCAAGAATGTAGAGTTATGGGATTGGAAGAAAACCAAGGTCCTATTTGATTAACTTGTCACACTGATGGTGTTATATGGCTAAGAGGTATGGACTAGTGGAACATTGAGTTTGAAATGGAGAAAAATAGAAAGGATTCAAAAGCATATAAATACAAACCACTTTAGAATTAAGACCTCAGTCCCCTATGAAATTATCATTGCAAATACAACTACTTTCCCTTTAGAAGCAATCACTATGACCAAGTTACTATGTTATTTGAAAAATAAAAAATTGGTAGGAAGCCTAGGATCGCATGAAAAGAAGAGTTGCTCAAAAAGAAGAAAACATGAAAGAAATAAAATTTGAATAGATGGGGCATCAACATCAACAAATGTTCAAACCTTAACAAAGACAAAAGACTATGTAAACGAAAAGTTTAGAACAATGATGTGGAGGAAGAAAACAAGTAGGATATGACAACACCATATTATAGTATTCAAATTGACTTAAGACCATTGTGAAAAAACATATATAAACATTAGAATCAAATGAAAAGAAAAAATTATCATTGCTCAACTAAGAACTAGCTCCCATATGTTTATATTTGTTTAATATTCATTATTTATCCGCCCCTGGGATGAACTTATCGGTCTTGTTTCACCGCATTCTTAATTAATGCTGAAAGCTACAGAGCTGATGTCCTCAAATTTTGGTCTTCAAACATACATCAGATGACTCCTGAGGAGTCCCCACTGTAAGCTTCTAGATTTAGCTTCTGCTATCTTCTGTCCGTATTTAAGTATTTTCCAACATTGGTCTTGTAATGAATTGCTGTATATGCAAGAGTAATAAATAACGGTAGATTTAAAGCTCGACGACCTTACTTTCCTGCGCTGTTGTAAATGTCATTTCTACAATAGGTGAATATCTACTGAGGACCCAAAACATTTCAAATTCCATTTTCGTAAGTGGACGCAATAATTACAATGCTGTAGAGGAAAAACATTCTCCATAAAATTATTTAGGTTAATTAAATAATTGTAATTAATAATTAATAAATAATTATTTTAGATGAATAAATTAATTTAGATAAATACGATGAAATTAATAAAAAAATTCTTAATTAAATGTTAAATTTCGTTAAAATTTTATGATAGAAATATGTCTTAATAGATGTCAAAAAAATTCATTAAGGAGCTGAAATTTTAATGTTATGAATTGATTATCCTTTACTCTAGTTCATCTATACAAATATAATCATGATCTCTACAAGTGTGAACCTAAACTAATGTATGAAACTAAACCATAATTTGTGAATTTGAACTTGTCAAAGATGGATTGTTAAATTTCACTTTTTCAATTTTTGATATTTGAATATTTGTAAATACTAGTAGTTTATATAATTAACTCTGAGGATTTTTTGTTAGATCGTGAAGGCTAGGTTCTCCTCATTAGATGTCTTAGGATGATCCATTCAATGCCTTCAAAACAATGATCAAAGGTAGAAGTGTCTGATAAACCTAATATTATGTGTGTTAATGTAATGCTCTAATAATGTTGTGAGATTCTATGTATTCTCTTTACAAATCAAACTCTAGATGTGCTCAATAAGAATGCCCTAGGTGAGATTTGAGTGAATGAATGAATGTCTATAAATACAACATACCACACATATCAACACAAACTTGCATTAGGTTGGCTCACAATGGCTAGTAAAAATTTCTATGAGTTGAGAGTTTTAAAAATTCAAGGCTCATGTTCATGACTACAAAAAAAACATGATTCTTGATTCCACACCCACAAACTTCATCAAGGGTGATGATTGAGGGAGGGGGAGTGGGCTATGGGAATACTAGGGATTAGAACCAAACTTTCTAGATGAGAAATAATAGGATGAAGATATAAGGATGTCATTAATCAAATTTATGTAAGATTATGTCTCTTGTAGGCTAGTTATTGCATTTAGGACACTCCAATAAAAGCAATCCCAAAACATAAGGCAAAGGGCATGTGTACTCAACTTTCATTGTTTAAAATACAAACTTTTTCAAGGAAAATAAACTAATATAAACCGAATGATAGAGTAATAAATAGAGATAGAAACCATTAAATAATAAACTAATGAAAATGAGCTAGATATAAACCTATAAATGATGAATATATGTGAGACAAATAAAGAGTCCTTAGGTATTCCATGTGAGACTGTCAATTTTCCCCTTTGTGCAATTGATGTGATAGAACCTAGATATAGTAATGAAATGGTGATAAAACAAGAAGATACAAACTTTGTGTGACTAATGTATTGTGATTAATGTGATGGAACCTAAATTTAGTAGTGAAATGGTGATAAAATATATATATACAAACTAAAGATAAGTGCAAGGAAATGGAAGACAAAATGGAGATAAAAAAAAGTTTTTTTTTATTGAAATCAACTAAAACACTTCGATGAGTGATTTGAGATGCATGCACTCAAAATTTAAAGATGTGAGAAAAAAAAGAATTATAGCACTCCAAATTTGGTTTCCAAACTACTAAACCTTTTTTTAAATAGTTAATATTAAGAGAGTCAAAATGTTGTGTGCACACAAAAGTGATATTTATTTTATTATAATAGAAGATAGTGTTTCAATGTGTGCCCCCCCCTTTTTTTACATTTAGTATCTTTTAAACTACTTGGAAAAAATCTAGTTAAGAGTGAATACTAGAAATCGTGTATTTTTTTGTTTTTATTTTTTTTGTAATTTTTAAAGCAAGCGTATCCTAAAAATTGCATCACTAGGTATGTGCATCACACATCTTGTACAAAACTAATTGAAAATACATTTTTTAATCTATAAAGAATGAAGCATGGAACAATCCTATATTATTTTTTTCAAATTTTGACAAAAAATCTAAACTTATAAAGAAAAATCAATATATATGAATCTAAGGTGTATAAAAATATTAGAGAAAAAAATTAAAAATATATTAATGTATTTCAAATAAAAGTATATATATGGTTGGAAATTTAAGAAGACATGTGACATTTTAGTGCTAATTCTCTTAAATATTATTATACTAGCAATTGCACCTTAGTGTGCAATGGGTACGCCAAAGAAGTGTGAAAGGTCAATTAGGATAAATCTTGCTATATTTTTTGCATACATTTATGCAGTACATGAGGTCAATTGGTATGTCTCAATGGAGAAACATGATAGCTTCAAATAAATTATACATCCACTTACAGGGATCCAAACATGATTGAAATAAAACCTTTGAATTAGGAAGATATTTAGGTTCCATTACCAAAAATCTCATGCTATGTTTGTAATAAGGAGAGAGGGAGAGGGAGAGGGAGGGGTAGGGATAGAAAGATGGAGAGATAGAGGGTGGAAGAGTGAGAGATAGAGGGGTAAGGAGATAGAGATAGAGAGGAAGATAGAGATGGAGATGGAGATGGAGAAGTAGGAGAGGGATATGGAGAGGAGAGAAGGAAAGGGAGATAGACATGGAAGAGATAAATATATAGAGAGGGATAGAGAAGGAGATAGATGGATGGATAGAGAGAGGGAGACATGTCTAGAGATAAAGGGGGAGAGAGGAAAACAGAGGTAGAGATGAAGATAGAGCGAGAGAGGAAGAGGGAGAGAAATAGATAGAGAGATATAGGTAGGGGGGATAAATACAGAGAGAAATAGGGAGATAGAGATTGAGAGATAGAGAGGAAAAGATAGAGCTTATAGAGGAAGAGGGAGAGGGAGAGGGAAAAATATAGATGGTGAGATAGAGTGATAGAGAGATAGAGATATAAGGAGATATAGAGAGGGAAGGAGAGGGAGAGAGAAAAAGAGAGATAAACAAACAAAGAGAAATAGAGATAGAGAGAGGGAGAGAGAAATAAGGAGAGATAGATAAATGGGGAAATAAGTAGGGGGAGATAGAGATATATGGGAAGGGAGAGAGAGAGAGAGATATGTGAAGAGAAAGGTAGCAAGAGATAGAGATAGATAGATAGGAGTATATGGAAGGATATGGAGGGAATGAGGGAGGGAGAGATGGGGAGAGATAGAGAGAGAGATGGAGAGGAGAGAAAGGAGAGATAGGTGGTGATGATGATTTTACTTTCGTAGTAAACAATTCAATAAAATCTCCCACAGACAAGACCATGAAACCTATCCTTCTTGAAAGATATGGAACCAAGACAACCTAAAGGTAGATTTTTGTATTCACAGGACAAAAGATTGACTTTCATTCAATCCAAGTCTTTGATAACAATTTCATGCGTTTCACTAGGAACCACTCTTAAGGTAATGATGTGGCATTTGGTGTTAATCTCAAAAGAGACTACAGTTATTTCTAGATTTGCTAAGAATTGTAAACATTTCACATAAAATTTCACTTCATTCATCGAATAACATCATGAAATCAAAAGATTCAACATAATATTTCATGAACATCATAAATTCTTTGCTATCACTTAAGTAGATTTAGCATTAAGCATTCAACAACTTCATGGAAAATAAAAGATTTTCAACAAAATTACTTCCATTCACTTAATATTTTGGAACATTTTCAAATATTAAACATCTATTCTAAAAAAGTATAAAAATACTGAAATAAAAGTTTCTCTCAGTTATTCTACATGGATTCCCTAAAGAATTAATTGAAATAGAGCAAACCGCTTTATATCTCACCATATTTCTTCACAACTACATATAAAATGGTGCAAGCTTTTAAAGAGAGAGGGTTTAGTTTATGGACACCGAGTAGGTTCCATATGCACCCTTAAATGATGCAACATATAGTCTTGTTCGACCAAACTTACAAAATGAGTTACAAAAGATACTAGAATGAATGGCTATCCATAAAGCTCTACGATATCAATTAATGTGTACATGCATACAAAGTTTTATGTTAGAATGGTTCAAAAAATGGGAAAAAAGAAAAAAACTTTAAAAAAAATGATGCTCCTCCGACATCCACAAATTCCGAACTTAAAATAAAAATGTGGGAGGAGATGGCCTTTTATAGAAACAAGGCCCCAGAAGTTCAACTTAAAAGTTTTTTCAGAGAATCAAAAACAACAAATTAAAATGTGGCATGTGGCATCTACCAACTGTCATCAAGAACACTCTAGAATAGTCAAGGCTTTGACTTCATCCGCAAAAACACTTCTCTTCATACTTCAACACGAACACTTTGTATCAATAAATGCTACAAGCTTCCTTCCAAAATACCAAAATGAGGAACATCTACCAGGACCGAGATCAACCTGCAAATTTAAAATTGAAACCAAAATAAACTTCATCATATTTTTGGTATCCGGTATCCGGTTCTTTTTCTTTTGCTTAGGACTCGAGCTTCGGGACTCTTCTTTCTTCAACTAATATTCTCAGAAAGCTCTTAATATTTGATGCATGTGCTCTTTTTAAATTCTTCGTATTGCCCTCCAAGTGAGCTTGAGCCTAATATATTCTTCAGTTACTCGAAGTATGATGTCATTTTGTTGTGCTTTGTCTACTTCATATTTGGCTATAACATTTCTGCATTGTATTATTTCGTCAATGACCTCCCGCATCAGCAATTGAATAGGATCTCTATTTATCTTTTCTATCCATTCCTTGAAAGCTTTAGCTCCCTTTCCCACCTGTCCTAATGTTTGGGGATCAAAACCTTGATGTCTCAATATTTCAATAAATTCTTGGTTTTCACTGATCAATATTTTGCACTCAACGGTGACTTTTTCAAATGCTTCAATACATTGTATTAACATGTCACCTTCCCATTTTAGCTATTTCTTCCACTTTCTTGGCAATGAAATTTCATGTCTTGATATTACATTATTCTGTATTAACTCTTGGATGTCTGACTACATGAGAATTTTAATGTTTCACCTTTCATTAATGACCTACTCCTGATGAAATCTACATTCATCTTCAAATCTTTTCAATTTCTATAAAGGATGGCATGCTTCCTTGTACTTTCTTATTGCATCTGTAATAAATTATTCTCCTTGCTTTACCCAATATTCAATCCATTCTCCAAACATGTTCATTTTATGACGAACTGCAGCAATTGCATCTACTTTCTCTTGTGACACTAGCACTAGATGTTGGGGCAATTTAGCTTGTTCTCGACCAGATAAATTCAATGACTTAATAAAGTGTTCCAAGGTAGCAACCCGTTCTTTCAATTCTCTTTTCTTTTGTTTATATTTTTGTACTCTCGCAACAGTAGAATTTAAGTTTACTTTTATTTCCTCTAATTCTTGATACCAAGATGAGTGTCCAAGATTAAAACTTGTGATCTTATACTCCTTAGGCATTATCTCATGTTTTTCCTTTTCAGTTGTTGGAGTGGCTATCTGAATAGTTCTATTTCCATATGCATTCCTCTATATAACATGCTTTGTCTTTGCTATGCGCCTAGGTTTAGGATTACCTACTTCTTGTATAAAATTATTAAGATTCAGATGTAGTACTTCCACTTCCATTGGAGAAGCTAATTCCCTGATTAACCAATCAAGTGTATCATCATCTTGTTGTATCTCTATAACATTTCCTTGTTTACCACTTGTTTCAGGAACTTCTTCTCTTTGGCTTGCCACATTTTCTGAAATGGGGATTTCTTTAGTGATATCTGGCATAGACTCGGGATTAGTAGGGTTTGACACTGCCTCCTCTATTTGGAGAATTTTATTTTGTGTCTATCCATATT
>VDFB02346516.1:0-76617 GCA_007258455.2 Sequoia sempervirens
TTTTCAAAAAGAAAAAAAAATATTTTATAATTTCAAGCAAAAGGGTTTTGCTCGAAATTGTATGTGCTATATATATGCCACGTGGTTTCAACTGAAATTGTTTAAGGTGAAACTCTTTTGCTAGAAACTATGTTGTTGGCCAAAAGTGTGACACAATTGTATTCTTTTACCTGTCAAAAAATTAAAAAATACAATAGTTTTTTTCATGTAGTCATAATATAACTAGAAAAATTGAAGCTTACAAGAAATGAATGTGTTCAGTTATCTAGTAGTAACTAAAGATTGTTCATGTAAGTCCAAAATTGTAGACATGATTGAGCAAAGCAATTGTTTCCACAAGAATTAAATAAATGTATTAATATGTTAAATATCTTCTTAAACAATCACCTTGAATGGTATTTTTATAAGCCCTAGGCAATCATATAGCTTCAAGATTTTGTTAACTCATGTTGTTCAATGGAAAAAGATAGACGACTATAATGTATACAACAAAAATAAATAAACAAATTTAATTGATTTAAATTAAATTTAAAATAATTTTGAACTAAATTTAAATTTATTACAATAATGACTAAACAAAAAATGAAAAAAAAAATATTTTAAATCTCTATAAAATTTTATATTAAAAATTTATATAATTTAAAAAATAAATAAAATTAAGTATAACAAAACAATTTCATTAAGAACATTAACATATAAAGAAATTAAATTAAAATTTAGAAAAAATATAAATAAATTTAAGATTAGAGTTGTTTTATCTCCTCATTCAAAAAAAAACCAAAACTCAAATTAAAGAATTAGAAAAAAAATATTTGATAAATTATATAGTATAATTAGATTTAAACAAAATGTATTTTTTTTCATTCAACTCAAAAATAAAAAATAGATAAATATAATATGATAAATACTTCTTAATCATACATTTCATTATTAATAAAATTTTAAGCCATTTTTTTAGATTTCCTTATATATTAGCAAGAAAATAAATTTGTTTTCATCCAAGATGCACTACCATTGACCACTACTAAATATGCATTCATGGCTATGATAATTTTCAACATGAAGGAAAAAAACTTGTGAAGTTTGTGACTTTGTTAGAATTTGTTAACCATAAAATACAAATAACAACTTGTTACTCTTCAAAGGACAAGGATTTGGTGCTTGATAGCAAGTTGTGGATGTGGGAAAAACACTCTCTCTCAATCAAGCCTTGGACTACTTCCTTCAACCCCCTTTTTGAACCCTTCAATGTTAGACCTATGTGGGTATTTTTTTTAATCTTCCTCTCTATTTTTGGGAAGATTTAGGCCATATTAACTCTATTGGTTGTTTCTTGAAGGTTGACTCTCCTCCTTCCTACATAGGTCTCTCTACATTTTCTCAAATCTTGGTGGATATTGACATCTCCAAGCCTCTCCATGGGGATGTTGTCTTGATGGTGGGGGATAGGCCTTGGACTCATTTGCTTGATTATGAGGGTATCCCCTTTAGATGTAGGAATTACTTCATTAATGACCACCTTTCTATTGATTGTCTCTCTCTCAATGCAAGGGCATTGTGACATGGTGGAAGAATGCCAACAAAGATCACTTGACCATTCATGTCTCCAAGTCTTTTGTTGATTATTTTTCTTGAAAATATGAGTATTCTTTGGATGCTAGCGCAAATGAGACTTTGGCAAGTCATGCTCCTATTGCTACATTAGCTTGTATTAGGGATTCCCAATCACCCTTTGCTTTGGTTACCCATCTTGATATGCGATCGAATTTAATTATGGTTCAACCTAGTCATGAGGTGGTCATTCAACCTACTTTGGATTGACAATTATTTGTTCCTATTGTGCACTTGGTTGAGGTTGTGATGGAATCCCTCCCTGCTTCACCTAGTTTTATTAACTTTGATGAAGATATTTCGTAGAATGTTGTACAAAGGTGAAAGAAAGTTATTCCCAAATATGTCTCACAATATCACACTAAAGTGAAGGAAGTGAGGTTGAATAAGGTTGGGTCTAGCATTGCCTAGATAAGATCCCTATGATCCCTATTTTTTTTACTTGTTGGTTGTTGTTGTGCTTGGTAGCTTGGTTGCATTGGTATTTTATTTGTTTGTCCCATATCTCATGGTTCTTGTTCCATTTGTCCAAGGTCCATTTCATTGTAGAATTATTACATCTACCTAAGGCTTTCTTCATTTTAAAAGGGTACAAGCCCTTTCAAAACTTATTTTTTATCAATAGAAAAATAACTTGTGAAATTGTGACTTTATTAGAATTTGTTAACCATGAGATACAAAAAAAAAAACACATACCAACAAAGGACAAAAACACTATTGGAAGAACATGATTGATAGAAGTTAGAATATATAGATGAAAAATATAGTGTGTATATGAAGAAAGAATAGATGAGGCCTTTATTCACTTTAGTGAGCTCTAAGGGAGAAGTGTGAGTACTAATTGATAGAAGTTATAATATATGAGATAAAAAATATAGTGTGTGTATATAAAGAGAGAGTAGATGAGGTCTTTACTCACTTTAGTGAACACTATGGGAGGAACATGATTGATAGAAGTTAGAATATATGAGATGAAAAATATAGTGTGTATATGAAGAGAGAGTAGATGAAGCCTTTATTCACTTTATTGTCTTCTTATCTTATAATGTTAAACTATAGAGTCAATCCTTCATATAGACGTCCTATCATATAAAAGAAATCCTTCTATTTCATATGTTAATTCCTTTACTAATGTAATAGTTTTTCATATTTTCTTCTAGTATACATGTATATGTTCACATGTGTGTACATGAAATTCCATATATGCCCCTATATGTGTGGGAGGGTTAAGTGAACACATGTATTAGAAAAAAAATCACATTAGTTCTTTTCCATATCATAGATACATTCTATTCAGTCAAGGTATAACTTATATGCATCATTGCATTAGTTTTATTATTCTCATTATTTATTCTTGTGGGCCCTATTGAGCTATGACTCATATAGATTAGCTAGGAATCAAAACTAGGACCTTCCATTTGTTGTTGGAGTGCTCTACCAACTAATCTACTGGCCCCTCTTTAGCCAACTTGTCATCGGTCCAAGTGTGACCTATTTCCAACACCCCCCTTAAGCCACACTACAAGTGCTTGGGGCTCCTACCCTAGCTTTGATACCACATGTTGAGCTACAACTCATATGGATCAGCTAGAATTCAAACCCAGGACTTTCCATTTGTTGTTGGAGTGCTCTACCAATTGAGCTATTGGCCTCCCTTCGGCTAGCCCATCATCGATCTAGGTGTGGCTTATTTCCAACAGACCCTTTGAGAAATCCAATTATTTATGCACTACATTGCAAACCAAAAAAATTGTTATGAATCTTGGATTATAAATAAAAAAAATTTTGTCAATTTTTCCTCATTATTTTAATTCCATTGTGAATAATATTGAAAAAATCAAGAACATTACATTTTCATATTAATAAACAAATAAAATATCATTGAGAGAATTAATATGAAAATGCATTACAATATGGATTTTATAAAGCCTCTCAAATATAACTTCTTGAACTACCAACTTACGAGAATATAATTGATTATTAAATAACATAAATAAATAGGTCACTAAGGTGACTTTATTAAGGTAAACCTTAATATTCCAATGCCCTCGAGCTTAAGGTTTGCATTCCACACAACAAAACATGTTGATTGAAACAAACAAATAAATTTTATTTAGAAGTATTTTCTTTAAAAAAACAAATGTTGAACTAAGTGTAACTCCATCAAGTTGCCTCGTAACCCTTCAAAAGGTGTAGCTCCCAAGTTGAATTCACAAGTTCCTAGATAACCACCTCCTTTAACTTCCAAATCAAAGATCCACTGAATTATTGGACAACAATTTGGTTCTCCATCAAGTTGTCTCATGACCCTCAAAAGGGTATAATTCCCCAAATCTACAACTTCTTAACTATCTTGGAAAAAATCCATATTTAGTTCACCAAATCCCTTACCCATCTTCAAAAAATGAACTTCACAATATATGCATTCTTCTATTTTGTCAGCATAAAAAAAGAAAGAAAAAATAGCATATGCTTCTCATACAAAACACCATCTCTAAGTGAGAATTTCACTTGAGATGATGGAAAAACCCCCATCATCTAGTGTCTTTGACCACCAATTTTGAAAGCTCAGAATAAGAATCCATCCCTAGTATCTTCAAAAGAATAATCTTCAATAAAAGCACCATCTGGAGGGTCCTCATTGTCAACATAGTCCTCAACACAACCTAAGTTAACTTCATTTGATTTTTACTTGAGTTTTTCTTTAAGAAAATCACTGGCTCAAATCATACAAGTCCAAGTTATGTGACCTTTTTTCTTACAATAATAACATTCAATTTCCCTTTTTATATTATTGGCTCATGTGTGTTATACATTCTCATGTTAAGCATCAACTTTTGAATCTTCTACATTTCTTCTTTTTCTTCCACTAAAAGGGATAAAATTGCATCTTCTAAAGTTTGAGAAGTTATTTGGCTAAGTGTAAAAATAACATGATTGCATTTTGAAGACAAACTATTTGACAAAATAGCCTTAGCATCTTCATCATCTATTGGAGCCTTGACTTCTATCAATTGTCTAATAAGAGACCTCTAATTGCTTATGTGATTTGACATAGTGATTCTATATTCCATTTTGAACCTAAATAGTTGAAGTTTTAGGGAAATTTTTGCATTGACTACTTTTGCTCTAAACATTTTATTCAAATTATCCCAAATTTCTAATGATGATTTGTCTAAATCTACATGATATAATTTAGTGTTGGAAAGGACAAGATCAATAATAGTTTTAGCTTCATCATCTCTTTTCTACCATTCCAATAACTTATTTGCATCTGTAGGTGGTGTTTCAATACCATTCACTATTCCCCATAATTTTTTATTCATTAGTTGCATTTGAATTTTCGTTTTCTAAATATGAAAAATAGAACTAGAATACTTCTCTAATGAAAACTCCATTTTGAAAAAAAAAAAAAAACTAATACCAACCTTATCACTTGAAAAACTAAAACTAATATTAATCTTCATAAAAATCAAATATATGAAATCTTCTTAAATATTTCCCCAAAACAAACTTTTTAAAATTCCACACACAAATGAAGGAACTTCCTTATGAACTTTTCCAAACTATAAACTTCATCACCACATATTAATCATTCCCCAAAATTTTTATGGTTATTAAAAACTTGGTTATAGGTCTAGGAACCGAATACAACACAACCATACGACAACCATACAACCACCAGTGGACAACAATGCAAACTAGCAAAAATGGATCACAAAAGCAAAAAATCAAGGGCCAACACAACCACAGAGGAAACGCCTATGAAGGGAGATACCAGAAGAAGCAAAGGAAAAAGAAACCCAGACCCCAACACACGTCAGGGGGGTAAGACTTGATGTCTTCCTGAAGCAAGCTAAAAATATCATAAGGAAAATTGGACCACCGGATAGTTTCATTTACACCATTCTTAGCGAAAAAATTAACACCATAGTTGGCAACCCAATCAACAACTTTATTGCCAGAGTGTTTAACATGAGAAAAATGCAATGCTTCAAAAGAGTCCTTGAGCTCTAAAGTAGCATCCAACAGTACCCCCAGTCGCTAGTCCTTGAGTTCCCTACCTTGCAAAGCATCGATCATGATCTTCAAATCGCCCTCCACCCACACCTTTTTCCAACCTTTGTTGGCGGCAAGGTAAAGACCTTTAACAAATGCCTAGGCCTCAGCCATGTTGTTGGTATCCAAACTGTAGTCCAAGCTATAAAGCCCCACAAGTTATCCACATGAATCCTAAAAGATGCCCCCACTGCCAGCCATGCCTGGATTGCCTTTTGCGGCGCCGTCAAAGTTTAACTTGACCCATCCAACCTTCAGAGCCAACCAAAAATCCCTAAGTTTCTCCTTCTTCACCACCTCACACCCATTTCCCAACCATATGAATCTAGGTCAGGCATCCACCCAACCCACCTCCTTCGCAACCAAAACACAATGCTTAACATTCAGTATTTCGCCAAGCTCAAAAAGAGAACTCTCAACCAAATCCCAGATCCCTTCCACCCTCTTGCTCTTCCCTTGGAAGATCCTTCTGTTACGTTCCAGCCACAGATTCCAAACTATAATTGTTAGTCCAACCTCCCAAATGAGTTTCAAGCTCAGGCTGATGATCTTCAGGTGCCAACTCAACAACAGAGATGGGATATTTTTCAGAGTATCCCACACTAACCCCCATCAAAGCTGAAAAGCAGACCATAGTTTCCTTGCGTACGGATAGTGAACAAATAGATGATCATTACATTTTCCATCCTCTTCACATAAGATGCATAGAGAGGGACCGACATGCCCCAATTTTTGAAGTCTATCCCACGTAAGCACCCTATAGTGCCAAGCAATCCATAGAAATGCATTCACTTTAGGCAGCCCAGAACCAATCCAAATCCTCTTGGCCACCGTGGAAAAGGATCCATTACCAAAAAGGGAATTATAGGCATTGTTGATAGTAACCTCCCCGTCACCCCTATGACCCCAGACCATTCTATCTTCTTTATTCATCCTCGACACTGACCACCTATCCAATCTGCGTTGCAAGGAACCGTAGGCCTCCCTAAGCTCCTCCATAGGAGGGTGAAGAGTCTTCCACTTCCTAGCTCCATTGCTTTTATACGTGTAGTCACACACCCAGATCCCCATTGTAGCTTCAAAGTGTCTGGCCAACGGTCTCAAGTTAGGCTGCGCCTTCAATGCTTCAGACTCAATATAGGAATCATGCCAGAAACAGATTTTCTGCCCATTCCTCAAGCACCATTTAATTTTAGGAGAGATCATACCTGCAAAATACTTTAAGAAATTCCAAACACAAGAATTGTCGGGGAGCTCAGCATTAAACAAAAGGTCCTTTTAATTCCCTAGATATTTGGCTTGAAGGATTCTACTCCAATTTCTATGCCCCTCTGCATAAATACGCCACACAAGCTTGGCCCCTAAGGCTTTGTTCATGTGAATGCACCTTCACAGACCCAAGCCTCCATGAGAATAAGGCCTACAAATCTCAGACCACTTGACTAAATTGGATTTGGATGCATTCTCGCACCCACACCAAAGGAAGGAACGCATGGTCTTCTCCAGGGACTTAGCAACTTTACTTGGGATTTGAAAAATTGACATAGTGAAAATTGGAATCGTAGCCAAAGAAGCTTTGATGAGCAGGATATAGCTAGCAAAGAACAACCACTGCCCCTTCCAAGACTCCATCTTTCCTTGAACCTAGTCAACCACCGCATTCCAATCAGCAATCGAAGCTTTCTGGTCAATGAGAGGCACCCCCAGGTATCTACTGGGGAGGCAATCTGACTCAAAACCAAGGATATCCAAGATGTCCAATTTTTCAAAGCAATTATCCTTCAAAAAGAAAATCCTAGACTTCGAGTAGCTAACAACCTACCTAGCTACCCTCTCATAGAGGGACATGACTCTTTTAATGCACCTAGCCTCTCTAGTCGTGGCCTCACCAAAGAGAAGGGTATCACCCATGAATTGAAGATGAGTAACATTGTTGACTCCCCCATAAACCTGCAAGCCATAGAGATTCCCACAACTAACTTCTTGCTTCAAGGCTCTGCCTAAAGCTTCCACAAGGATGAGAAAGAGAAAGGGTGAAAGAGGATCGCCCTGCCGCAACCCCCACATAGCATCAAAGGACTGAGAGGCCACACCATTCATGAGTACTACAAAGGAAGCTGAAGATACACATCCCTTTACCTAGACACACCAACCCTTCTCAAACCCAAACTTCTCCAACACCTTTATCAAAAAACTCCATGATACCCTGTCATAAGCTTTATTCATATCAATTTTTATCATCATGCCCTCCTTCCTTCTGGTTTTAATCGAATGAATTATCTCATGAGCTGTGATGATTCCATCAAGAATTTTCCTTACTTTTAAAAAACCACTTTGTTCATCCAAGATGATCATATCCAAACATAGCTTTAGACGTAAGGCCATAGCCTTAGAGGCAATCTTGTAAATCATGTTGCATAAGGCTATCGACTGAAAGTCATCAAAATAGTTAGGTGACCACTTCTTCAAGACCAAGGAAATGTACGTGAAATTCCAGGACTTCATCATAGTCTTTTTTCTTCTGTACCCCTTAGCAGCCAACCATACATCCTCCCCAACAATCTCCCAAAACCTCTGAAAAAATTCTACCAGGAACATGTTAGGTCTAGGAGCCTTCCTGGTGCCTAATGAGAAGGTAGCAGTTTTGATCTCATCATAAGTAAAGGGAGCCACTAGACTAGTATTTTGTTTGTGAGAAATCAGATTAGGAATGTTTTCTAACAAAGCTTTCTGGGTAGCAACATCATCCACAACAGGCTCCCCCAACAAAGTTTGGAAAAAGGATCTCCCCTCCTCTGTAATGGCATCCACATCATCTAAAACAACACCCCCAAGGGTTTGAATGGAGCAAATCCGATTGCACTGCCTCCTAATTTTGGCGGTGAGGTGAAAGTAGTTAGTGTTTGGGTCCCCCTCTTTGAGCCACTTGATTCGTGACTTCTACTGCCATAAAATCTCTTCCATTATGAGCATCCTCTCCTGATACTCCAAGAGGTATTTCTCTTTCTCCCTTAACTCCCAAGAGAACCCCAGCCTAGCGATATCCTTCTCAACCTCCTTTATCTCAACCTCAATCCTTGATTTTTCTTCAAATAGGTTGCCAACCACATCCTTGTTCCAAGATCTAACTTGCTGCCTTACTTCAGCCAACTTTTGAGAGAGGATGAACCATTTATTCCCCTTGATCTCCTTACTCCACCAACCTCGGAGGGCATGAGAGAAGTTGAGATGTTCATACCAAAAAGACTCCATCTCGAACGTGATCCCTTTTGGTTTAATACTCTTATTGATCTCAAGTGAGATCGGCTAGTGATCTGATCCACCAAACTCTAACACAGTAGAAGAGAAGCCAACTAGCTCATACAACTAGTTAGAGCAAACAAAGAATCTATCCAACTGACATAATATATTCTCATCATCCACCCTCTTGTTATTCCACGTAAAACAGCCAGAATTGGGCTTGACATCCACCAAAGCTAAGTCAACGCTAAAGTTTTGAAAGGCCTCTGATCCCCCATTTTCCAAGGCATGCCCCCTTGCTTCTCCAATGGGCTTAACACAAAATTAAAATCCCCTCCAACAATCCATTCCTTGTCTGTGTGGCTTCTTCTTAACTCCTATATATGATACCAGGTATCCACCCTGCCAAGCTCAAAGGTAGGCCCATAAACATTGGTCGTTAAGAAACACAACCCATTCCTAAGATCCTTGAAACACATCAAGATAAAATAAGCATACTCATTGATGACTTTCCCCTCAAAGCTTCCAACATTCCATAAGAATGCAATGCCTCCTGCCGCTCCGACCACATCCACTATAGCACCATAACTGTTCTGCCACATTCTAGGCGACATTTCCATAAACCTGTTGGCCTCCACTTTCATTTCTTGAAGAAGGACCACATGAAGGGATTCAGATGCAATCAATCACTTAAGAAAGTGCCACTTCTATGGGGAATTAAGACCCCGTATATTCTAGCTTAATATCTTCATCAACAACTTCCGCAAGGGAGGTGCTCGCCTCATGTCTTGATAAAATGCTTAAGGGTCGCCTGTGAACCGTTTTATGAAAGGAAACACAGGTGGTAGAATTAATTTCCTAAACTGAATCTATCATAAGAGAGTTTCAAAAATTCTAAACCAATTAACATTTACAAATTCAGATGCACATCTAAAAACACATAAACAAATATTCAAAAGTGAATAAACTCATAACACAGAATATACGTGGGAAAACCCTTTCAGGAAAAAACCCACACTCCAAACACTCAGCTCAATTGTATTAATCAGAAACAACAATAGTTACAATAATATCTTAGAGCTATGCTCTTCAGGAATTTTCACACTAATACAAGATTCTGGAATAGTTTCGGCAGCATAACATCTCTGAAAATCTTCATCCTGTCTCATAAAACGTGCTAAGGAACCAACTTATAAATAGAGCTCAACATGAAAATGAAGGCTCCCATGGTTTCCAAAACCAACTTCAAAGCCCAAGAGGTAAGTTGTGTCAAAAAAAAAAATTGCTAATCCATGAAATGTTGCACATAGCAACTTCCAAAAGCAACAACACCTATCTCATCTATAACAGTCGTCTTGCCAAATACAATGTAAGTTCAACATAGAAACTGCAATAACCAAGAATAGGTGCTTTCTTTACCTCACACCACTTAACAAATATGAACTCCACCATAAATGTCAGCTGTTAAAATACAACTCGAATCCATAATAGAATTTGCAAACAAAGACTCTTTAGTCAACAAAGAAAATTTCCAAATCAATTTCCACTCCAAAATGGAAATATATGTCAACATCTCCCCAAAAAATAGTATCTTCCAAGTGAGATCCAACTTCCTAAAAAATAAGGATTATTCCATTTCATCACCTGCCATGCAGGATACCACCTTACAAAAAGGTCCCACAAAGATGAATGACAACTTAGGAAGTTAATAATTTAGGATAAAAATATTTATGCAATAATTAATTACAAAATAATTCACCATGTTGAGACTCTAAGGTTGAGACACCTTAATCCCAACATTTTCTATATTCTCCAAAGCTTGCAACTTAGAATTAGTTGCTTCCGACTTTTTGGCTCAGCTAGTGACCATACTCCAAGAGTTCTCTTTGTCTTTTGAATCCATTTTGCATCTATCCTTGCCTGCAGCAATAGGGGAGACTTGGCCCAAGCCTCGACTAGAACTTGGCCACCCCACACCATCCGCATTACTTATTTCTTACAACACAACTTGTTGTGCCTCCCCTAACTTGGCTGCACACACATCACTATTCACCTCCTATGGCAACTCCGAACCTGCCTCAACACCCCTAGTAGGCGCTGCCTCCCCCGAGCCAGAGGAAGGGAGGGACGAACCATCAACAATATTAGTAGGAGGGGTCGAAGTGGTGACAACAGGCCCATCGACCTACTTCCCGCCTGTGGAGCTAGTTGCACATCACTTAGCAACATGGTCGATGTCACCACACCTGAAACACCTTATCGGGAACCCTTCATAGTCCACCTTCACTACCACATCCCTAAGGGTAGAATGTAATATGATCTAGTGGCACAAAGGTCAGCTCAAATCCATCCTGACACAAATTTGTGTTGGGGAGTCAACTCGACCACCTCTTCCTGTAAAGGATTTGTGCACAAACTTTCCCAATGAGTCACCAATCATCTGCAAAATGTCTTTCGTCCATAATTGTACTAGGAGTTTGATAAGGCAGATCCACATAGGCACATCCTGGATTAACTCATTGTGCAGGTCAAACCCAAGAGTCCAGGCACGCATATATAATCCTGCAAACCCCATAAACCAAAGGTCATCGTGCAAGATTTTATCCCTTTCAGCCTCCGAGTTAAAGATGATCCTAACAAACCCTAGCGCCAGGAAGCTAACCTCTAGCACACACCCCCTCCAACGATGCCCTATCCATGATTTGATATTCTCCATTGTAGGCCAAATACCCATGAATTTCACTATGATCGCTTGTTTTTAAGTTTCTCCACCTCCAAATTGAGCAGATTGTCTGGAATCGAGATGCACAGGACCGCATCAGAGACACGAATATTGACATTTCCCACCACTAACTTAAACATCTTTCCTTCCTTAGAACCCTTGGTTGTTTTTCCTGGTGAAGCATCTGATTCTGAAATGACTCCATGCACACCCAATATGGCCTTTGTACCATCGCGGGCACCGTCGCTACCATCTTGCTTTGTTGCCTCAACCCTCTGTTCATTCATAAGATTTCATTCGATGCTCATTTTCGCTCGTTAAAACTCATGCTTTTGATAAATTTCCTTCATTCCCCCAAATTAGCTATGATTATTTATTCTTCATACTTTATCTTTAAGTCAACAAAAAAAATCCCTTTCAAATATGTTCTCTACACTCTACAAGTGATTCACCATGATTTTTCTATCTCTTCATTTTTTATTTCTTCAGGATCTCCTCCCTGATGCTTTCATATCATATTGGAAAAATCAAGAGCATCATAGTAATAAACAATAACAAAAAATAATAATATTATTGAGAGAGTTCATATGGAAATGCATTACAATATGATTTTTATAAAGTCTCTCAAACATAACTTCTCAAATTGCAACTTTAAAAATAAAGAATATAACTGATTATTAAATAAATAAATAAAACAAATCACTAACAGATTTTTCCCATTCCAAATTTTCCTCTTCACTCTCTTCGATTGTTCACCTTTCAACCCAATCTGCACAATCATTCAAAAACATTGTGAAAGACCAATTTATCAGAAAAAATGCAATATATAATAATTTTTCCTATTCATGAATAGTCACAATATGGCTAGAAAAATTAAAGCTTGCATGAAATGGATCGGTTCAAGTTTTTCACTGGTACTAAAAGCTTGCAAATAAGTCCAAAAGTTGTAGGCATGATTGATCAAATCAAGTATTTTCACAAGAACCAAAGAAATTTATTAATATGCTCTCTTCTTGTTTGGAAAGGAAGAGGAAGTCTTATGGTGCCCCATTCTTGATGTCTGATATATTTTTTCATGTAATATAATTTTGTTTTACCAAAAAATTGAAGGAAAAATAGTATCAGAAATTCAAAAATAAAAATATACAAAGATAGAAGAAAATGCAAATCCCATGTAAAATTTCAAATTAAATCCACATTAGAGCTTCTATTATATGGAGTGATGAACATAAGAAAAGAGGTAGCAAATGAAGCTCGACAAGCTCCTTGAATGATATGTACCTTTTAACACCTTAATTTCATACAAGTCAATTTGTTGCATACATATTCTTATAAATAAAATGTTTAAGCATGATGCATGGCATCACCTCATATGTCTATCAATCCATATTGAAATCCCTCTAATTGAATATTAAGAATGCCTGCTCCCACAAATGGTTCACCATTTTCTTATAATAATAAATCAAGAATAAATGTCTGTAGATTTGCTGGTGGGCAATCCACAAAATGAACTTCTAAATCACCATCTTCTCACCATCTTCATCTATACTCAGAATGGTGGTCAATTCACAAAATAAACTTCTAAATCATCATCTTCATCTAGAGCCAGAATGGTGGTCAACCCACAAAATCAACTGCGAGAGAACAATATTTTCTATAGAAAGCATCTCAGCCTCACAGACAGACTCAAGGAATGTAAAAAATTCCCAATTCTATCCCCCTTCCTTGTTCAATGGGTCCTCTTCCTCTTTTACTACTGTAGACATCTAAATTTGATCGCTCCCATACAATCAAATTCACCTCTTTATTCATCCATTCCATCAATATTAATTTATTTAATTAATAGTACACTTCCTGCCTAAGGTCCTTAAAGTATTTAATTTAACAATTAAATGCTTTACCTTACATCTTTTCTCTCTCTGAATTAAATAAATACATCAATTTATTTAATTTAGTCATTTAACCTTTTTGAATAAAATCAATTTAAAATTCTTCCTTTTTCTCTCTCCTTGTCACATCCTCCATAATCCCTTTCTAATCTGGATTAATTTAATTAATTCATGATTAAGATGTGCATCCTTTTAATCAGTGATTAATGTCACATCCTCCTACATTTTCCACTTACTTCTAATCTCTCATTAATTATCCTAATCAGGTATTTGCACAACCTTAATCAAAAGCCATTAGCCACATTTAGCACCCCTTTTTAGTCAACCTTTTCATTTGCCTTTCTTAGCATTGACCCTCTTTCTCATGTGAATTTTTAATTCACATTTATTCATCCTAGGTCTCTCTCCTCCCCATGTGAATTTTTAATTCACATTTTATCCTTTCAAGGCTTTTCTTATCCCCGTGCAACTTCTAGAACATTTGACTTTTCACCTCATCTACATGTGACAAACTCCCACCTTCTTTGAGACCCTCTATTATCCACTAGATTCTCCCAAGAATGTGAATTTTTAATTCACATTTATTTCTCCAACCACTTTCTCATTTCCCATGGGGATTTTTGAGGAATTTCAAAACTCCTCAAATGTCACGTTCATCCTCACTTGCGTACAAGAAGTTCTTTTTTGAGGAAATTTTTTCAACCCCAAGGTACTTGTCCTTCCTCCACATAATGTACCTCCCTTCCACCTCACTTCCACATCATCTTATCCTAGGCCATCTCACATTCCACATGTCAAGATGTGAGGGCTTGTGAGTCCTCAACTCACCATAGCCCTACATCTTGACCTTGGTGGTTCAATCTCAACCATTGAATTCTCTAAAAAAATCAAATTTCTCTATAAATACCCCCTCTTCTAATGCATTGAGGGATTTAGTCATTTTAGCATCTTTATGTTGTCATTTTGAGCACTTAATTCACAAGTATTTTCACTCATTCAGCCAAGCCATTTTAGCCATTTGCATTTGCATCCTATCATATTGTCAATCTTGCATTTAGTCATATTCATAGCCATCCAAGGAGCATACAAGTTTACATTCACAAGGGTCAACCAAGGGATTCATCAACATGGAGAAGGTATAAGCAATTGCATTATTTCATCTATTTTCTTTGTGTTAACAATTCCTTAGGCTAATCTTGAGGTGCCCCTTTGTGTTTTTCCTTATTGCATAATAGTTGTTTTGCATCTTTAGAATAGGAAAAACATTTAGGATCACATTTTTGGCACGCCCTATGGGACCCACAAACGAGTTCCCCTATTTTACATTTTTTGTTGAGATTTTTTGTAGGTACAGGTCGCAGAGGGGTGACTACGCCCTCCTGGTCACTACAGAGGGCCAATTACGCCCTACTGTGCATTGCAGAGGGGCGACTACGCCCTCCAGATCACTGCAGAGGGGCGACTGTGCCCTCTGGTTCACTGCAGTGGGGCGACTGCACCCTCTGGTTCACTGCAGAAGTGCAATTGCGCCCTCCATTTTATTGCAAAAGGGAAACTACGCCCCAGTTTCATATTTTATTTCTAACAAGTTTGTTGTAGAGGGGCGAATACGCCCTTATCTATACTTTGTTTCTAACAAGTTTGCTGCAGAGGGGCGGATATGCCCTAACCCATATTTTGTTTCTAATAAGTTTGTTGTAGAGGGGCGGATATGCCCTTATCTATACTCTATTTCTAACAAGTTTGTTGCAGAGGGGCGGATACGCCCTTATCTATACTCTGTTTCTAACAAGTTTGCTATAGAGGGGCAGATACACCCTAACCAATATTTTATTTCTGACATTTTATTGCAGCGGGGAAAATTTTCCCTCCTGGTTACTACAGTGGGGCAGATTTTCCCACCTGGTTACTACAGTGGGGGGGATTTTCCCTCCTGGTTACGACAGTGGGATAGATATGCCCCAAAACAACACATTTTGGGAGATAAAATGACCGTTTTAGCTTAGTTTTTGCTCCAGTTTTTTGTTGTTTTTCGATTCTAACCCCTTAACATTGTTTGTTGCAAGGATATTGGTGTTTTAGCTAACATTTTGCAACATATTCTTGTGTAATTGGCGAATAAAGAAGGATAAAATAATTAATGTTTGCTTGCAGCGCCTTCTATTTACACAAATTTCCAAAGCTATCCTTTTTGTTTTTCGTTGATCTAGGAACATAGTTTAATTAGGGGAAGTAATATCTGTTGTTTGTTGTGTCTATCTTTTTGTGTTACCAAAAGGGGACATTAGTTTGTTTTCACTTTCCCCTTACACTTCGTGTGAGCCTGGGGAGTAGTTGGAAATGATTAGTGCTTTCTTTCCAGTGGGACCTGCTTAGGGATTTCATCACCCCAAGGGACAATTCCAACCATGCGTACTAACGGGGTATATAAAGGGGGGAGAGCGAAAGTTGTACCTTGATCCAGTCACGTCATAATTGGCAAAGCGTTGAAGCTAGGGTGATACCTAGATAGACGTGAAGAGTTGGTCTAAGCCCTTCAGTATCTCATTGGGGTTCCTGACTCACGCTTGTGACGGGCTGGTGTTCATGGTTGTGCCTCACATACCGAGAGTATTTCGAGGACTCCCTAGACACCTTGTGCATCCTAGATTAAGACCTTTATTGGCCATACCCTTAACACTAATTATAGGATTGTGCTTGTTTGAAAGCGTTTTCTTGTGAGAAACCAATAAAATTTTTGACAATTGGGCCTTATTGTTGTCATTTTAAGTCCTCTCCATAGTCATTTTCATCTAAACCAAGTCCCTGTTCACTACAATGGGGTGAATTTTCCCTTTTTTTTACTGCAGTGGGGCGAATTTTCCCTTCTATTTACTGTAGAGGGGTGAATTTTCCCTCCTGTTTGCTGCATTGGGGTGAATTTTCCCTCCTATTTACTATAGTGGGGCAAATTTTCCCTCCTGAACAGTGAAAATCACCCCGTTTAGCTCCGTTTAGCCTCTAAACCACCGTTTAATCATTCCAAACCTCTTTTTTGTCATTCTTAACCTCTGAAACCTCCGTTTGATCATTCCAAACCTCCATTTTATCATTCTAAACCTCAATTTTTTCATTCTAAACCACCGTTTAATCATTCCAAACCTGTGTTTAGCCCCCAAAACCTTCGTTAGTCATCCCAAGCCTCCATACATTTATTCTCTCAATCTACCCACTTGTTTTGAATTTTTTGGTAACCCATTTGGGAAGCCCATATCATCACCTAGTGAACTTGTTTCACCAAAATATTACCCTTTGCATCACCTAATCCATATCATATAAACACCACTCATCATCAAACCACCTAAACCTTGTGTTAAAAGTTGTTATCCAAATTGACCTTAGCACTTGAATTTGATTTTTATCCTTCATTATCAATCATCAACTTTGACCCAAATCAATTCACTTCCATCTTGAGGTGAATTTGGTGTCATAAGTTATCATTCTCGACCCAAATCAATCCATTTTTATCTTGAGGTGGATTCGGTGTCGTGATCATCCACTTAATCAATCAATGCTCTAGGTCACTAAGGGTGATTTTCTGACTTGTTTTAGGGTCCCTTACATCTTCCATCATTTAATATTAATTCAATCGCACCTATCCAATCACTCAATCTATTCTATCCAATCATCCAATCAAACCAATCACACTTATCTGATTATCTAATCGATCCAATCACATCCATTCAATCAACCCAATCCAATCTATCTCAAAGTCTGACATCCTCCAATCAAAATTTGATTTTATCAAAATCCAATCTTATCCAATCAAAATCCAATCTTAACCAATCAAAATCCAATCTTAACCAATCAAAATCCAATCTTATCAAATCGAAATCCAATATAATTGAATCCAATATTATCTAATCATCCAATCAGAGTCTAATTAAATCTACCCACGCCCCTCATCCAATCAATCAATCTTCATCCAATCAAATCGTTCATCAAGGACATCTTTGTAATCTTCCCATAACACATTTGCATGCCCGTTCAAACTAGGTCACAAGCCAAGAAGCAAATGGCACAACAACAAGGTCAAAATTCCCTAGTGAACATGTCTCAAGATCCTAATAATAGTGCAAATCGTACTAATGGTACAAATGTCTCTCAAGATCCTAACAATGGACTGAACATCCCCCAAGACCCTCATAATGGCACTTCATCACACTCCAATATCGAAAATCAAAACAACTCACCACGTGGTGAAGAGAGTATGGTTAATCAACCCGAACTCATGCTTGAGGAACATTTCAATAATCTCGCCAATGTGCAAATGAGAGACCACCTGTTCGAAAAACATGGGGAAGAAATCTTGGCCCACCTAATTGAAAAAGGTGTCAAAACCTCCACCAGGTGTCGACTTATCCAAATATAGCAGTTCCACATCTAACATACCCCAAGGTTCACAAAAAGCATCAAATAGTTCATACATCCCCAATGTTCCTCCAGTAGAGCGTTGGCATCAACCTAAATTTTGCAACTTCGTTCTTTATCATGATAACCATCCCCCACACACCACAATCTTAGCCATGGGGGCTCCTCAAGTATCTAATCCCAATAATCATTTTTCTTACGGCATGCCACAAAATGTTTCACAACCTTCACCATTAATACTAACAGCACCACCCCTTTCAAGTCAACCTCCAGTCAACGCTAGGGGCAACCCTTTTACCACATTGCCTCCACCTCCTGGGGCTACAAATCTGCCACCACCTCCGTACACATCTCAACAGCCTCCCCAATCTAACCTACCACCTCAATTACCTCCACAAGGTACACCCCAACCAAATATTTTTGTTGGTACCCAACAACCTCCTTTGTAGAACACCTCTACATTATCTCAACCGCCTTATCAGCAACAACCCCCTCATAATCCTTTGATTTCTTCACAACAACCACCACACCAATTGCAAGGCAATCGATCCCGACCACTCGCCTAGACCATATCCCCATTCCTCCCATCCATTTTACGTCCGCAAGTTCAACCACACCACAACATCCCATCTCGGCCCACACAACATTCAACATCACATCAACAACCTCCTTAGCATTATTACTATCATAACTAATAGTAGTTCCAACAACAACCACCCTATGTGGCCTCCCAATAGTCGCAGTAGTACCTTCAATACCAATGAACCAATCCGCAATATCACATTCAAGCTCCTCAGCATTCGTTCACACATTCTTATCAAACAAATCTGTACTATACCTCACAACAAGAACCCCAATACCAACAAACTCCCTCGGCATACCCGCAAGGGATATCATCATCTAACTATCAAAATCCATATGTCAACCTTCATACACTATCTCAACAGGATCCTTCGTCATCCTACCACCCATATCCATCCAAACCATCTGTCTCGACTCCTTCGCCACTGGTCAACGCAAACCTATTGGAAATCAAAGTTGCTTTGAAAGATTCCAAGCGGAGACTAGTAAACAATCCTATAAATTTGAATATATATGTCCCTATTTGTTCGATCCATCTATCTCACTATTTCCCTTCTCGAAGCACTTTGAGATACCAAAGTTTGGAAAATACAAGGGAAACAAAGATCCTAAGGCCCACTTGCAAGAGTTTTACTCCTAGTGTCAAGAAGTTATTCACAATGACAACTACCTCCTGTGTTTGTTTCCACGGAGCCTAATAGGCAATTCCCTAGAATGGTTCATGAGTCTAGAACGAGGATCCATAAAATCCTTTGTGGATCTTTCAAAAAAAATTGTTTCTTACTTCTCCTTCAATTTGGAAAAAGACACTAATACTTTGGACCTTCTTAAGGAGAAGCAACGTGAAGGTGAAACCTTTTCTAGCTACCTTCAAAGGTGGTGAGCACTAGCAAGCCGAATGAAAACCCCTCTCAAAGAGAAAGAAATGGTCACCCTCTTTGTGGAGAATTTGCATCCCGACATGGCTCATAATTTCAGGTTGCATTGTGTTACCACTTTTGCTAAAATAGTGGAAAAAGGACCCATTCTTGAATGTGCCCTTATTGCCAAAGGGCACATCAAGATACACAACCATGACAAATAAAGGCCATCCGATGATAAGTCATGCTTTTGGAACAAGAACAAAAATGCAGTGAATGATGGTGTCACTGAAACTAAACATGTTTAGGTGGCTAATACATCCTAGAGACAACAATCATCTATACCTAATGCCATATTCATGCCACAAGGGGCATCTCGTCCTCCTCAATAGTCAGACCAGAACAGTCAAGGGAATGGAAAATTCCAATATACTCAATTAGGAGAACCCTTGAGCGCCATCTTCAATAAATTGTTACAGGTCAACTATCCGATCATGTACCTTGTCACCAAACCACTTGGTGAATCCAAGCCCAAACCAACCTAGCTTAGGGAGAATGAATATTGTGAATTCCATAAGATTAAAGGGCACACTCTGAATAAGTGTCAAGGTCTCAAAAACTATGTCCAAGATCTTATCGATTGAGGAGATATCAAAGTCAACACCAGTCAAGCTTCATCATCCAATGCTCAATTGCAGATATATCAAAATGCCTTCCCTAACCATAATCAAGGTGCAAGAACCTCCAACAACAATCCCCAAGACAACATCACAAATAACATAAGCTATAAGAATGTACCCCTTAACTATGATGGCATTGTCCATTACATTGAATAGGTAGAACCCTGTGTGTCCACGATATATGTTAAAGCTAAAGATCCCCAATGTGTTGTTGCTACACAATGATCCCGCATTACTATCCCTGTAGCCTCCACATTCATCCAACCAAATCCTGTAAACTCTTAGTACAACATTCTTGATCACTTAGGAAAGACCCTTGCTCAGATTTCAATCTTGGATCTGCTTAAGTCTTCTCTTGTGCATCAGGAAATACTCAACAAATCTTTATAGGAAACTCACGTACCTAATGACATTGATCCCACACGGTTCCAAGATTTAGTAGGATACCTGGCTTTATCTTACCAGCTACACTTCAGCCAAAATGTCATGCCAAATATTGATGCCAATCACAATCGTCCCTTACAAATCGAAGTCCTGGTTGCCCGTCATAAAATAAGAAGGGTCCTGGTGAATAATGGCTCTGCCCTAAATCTATGTACTCTGAAGTTCATAAAACAGGTAGGGTATACTCAAGTAGATTTGAGTAATCAAATCATTACAATCAAGGCTTATGATAATGCTGAAAGAAATTCTGAAGGGATTATTAGTCTTCCTATCCAGGTTGGACCTATAGTTCAGTACACCACCTGTCATGTCTTTGATCTGGACTTACCATATAATCTCCTCCTTGGCCACCCATGGCTCCATGCCATGCAAGTCGTCCCCTCCACATCCCATCAATGCCTAAAGTTCCCAGTTAATGGACAAGAGATCATCATTTATGCCAACCCACAACCATTTGAATATTGACGTGCTTTAGAAGCATCATTTCCCCATTTACATTATTGTCTTCAGGTTGAAATGGGGGCATCTCAGTCATCATCCGTCAATCCGTCATCCACCACAACAACCATGCCATCTCCTGCCACCCATCCTTCCATTACCAAAGTCCAGATCATTAACAAGGGTGTGGTGAATATGAAATGCATACAACTCTAAATGTGGCAACCATGCCACCGTCACCACACACGTATGGACAACCCTCACAGTCTACACCAAAAGAAGATAAAACCATCACCTTCAGTGCTAAAAACATCCCCACTACCACTTTCCGACAGATGTACCAAAAGAGGATATCAATTAGTGGGTACATCGTGAAGAACCCCAACCAGATCCTCCTCTAAAGGAATACTTTCAGGAAGTATACCCATGGTCAGCTAAGTTTGCAGAAAAGCATAACTACTAAGGCGGGGGCCTAGGTAAGGAAGAACAAGGACAGTTGCAACCTATTCATGTATCAAAGTTGCTGCGGAATATAGGCCTCAGATATGACAAAAAGAAGAAAGACCCTACAACATCATCTAATACCTCCAATAGTGTTATTGTGGACAATGGTCCCTTGGAAGACATACTCGAGGAAGAATCCATCATACGTGCATACGATGATTTTGATCACACAGACCTGTCATCCATGTTTGAATGTTTATTTATCTTTACCATCAACCTTTCTCTTCATCATCTTAAACTCATTGATTGGGACCTACGTGATAGAACACCTTCCAACATCTCCCTAGATACATAGGTCAACCTCATGGGATTGGGGGAAGATGAATGCTCCAGTCGCAAAAATAAAAACAAAAAAAATAAAAAAATGGTCATTTAGTGACAAACTCCCTAAGGCACTTCCTGACCTGGAAAAAGTAAAAATAAATGACACATCTGACAATGAAAACCTCGAAGAGGCGTTGGAGGATGGAGAAGTTCATCTTCCCCTTGTGGGAACTCAATTATCCACACGGTCATCCATCCTAATTGAAGAAAATCAAGAAGTTAACTTGGGTATTGCTGAAAACCCTAAGATCACCTATGTAGCCAAATCACTATTAGAGCAGGAATATTCAGTTATTGTTCAACTACTCCAAGATGGTATCATTAAATTTTCCTGGTCATACTCAGACATGCCAGGCTTAGACCCTACTTTAGTAGTTCATCATCTGGATATTTGCCCAGATGCCAAGCCTGTCAAACAAAACCTCTAAAAAATGCATCCATAGGTAGCATTATTAGTCAAGAAGGAATTGGCGAAATTACTGGACACCAGTTTTATCAGACCCATTGACTACTCTGATTGGATCTCCAACATAGTGCATGTTGCCAAACCAAACAGAGACATTCATATTTGCATAGATTTTTGAGATCTTAACAAAGCCTGTCCAAAAGATGACTTGTTAACCAATATTGACATGTTGGTCGACCTTACTGCTGGACATGAGATGTTATCCCTTATGGATGGTTTCTCTAGTTACAATCAGATCTAAATTGCACTTGAAGATCAACACAAGACCGCTTTTACAACACCTTGGGGTACTTTTTTCTACAATGCTATGCCCTTTGGTCTCAAGAATGCGAGGGTAGCATATCAAAGGGAAATGACTCTCATCTTCCATGACCTCATCCATATTATCATGGAAGACTATGTTGATGACTTGCTAGGAAAATCCAAAACTAGAGTAGAGCACCCTGTCATCCTAAAAAGATCTTTGAGCGATTAGAACATTATAAGTTACGACTAAATCCAAAAGAGTGTGTCTTTGGTGTTACATCAAGGAAATTGTTGGGTTTCATAGTCTCTCAAAGAGGCATTGAGGTTGATCTCGCCAAGGTGAAATCTATTTTGGATATGCCACCCCCGCACAATCTAAAATAATTAAGTCTCCAAGGAAAGTTGCAATCCATCCGTCGGTTCATAGCCCAACTTGCAGATAAGTGTCAGTCATTCACCCATCTTTTGAAAAAAGACTCCACCTTCAGATGGAACCAACAATGTTAGATAGGTTTTGATAAGATCAAGGAATACTTGGCTCATCCACCGATCTTAATACCACTAATTCTAGGGAAACCCCTCCTACTTTACATCTCTGCCACTTCAGTCGCATTGGGGGCATTACTGGCACAACATGATGAATCATCAAAAGAAAGAGCAGTCTACTACATCAGTCGAACACTAGTCAGCTATGAATTAAACTATTCACCCGTGGAGAAAGCTTGTCTTGCAGTGGTCTTCAGTACACAAAAACTCTGACATTACGTGCTTAGCCATCCGGTCAAATTAATAGCAAAAATTAATTCACTAAAGTATCTGTTATCCAGAACCACTTTAACTGGTCGCATGGCTAAGTGGGTCATGATCCTAAGTGAATTTGACATAGATTACGTGGATCGCAAAGCCATAAAGGGACAAGTCATAGCTGATCAGTTGGTTGAGGCACCCCTAGTGGATGCTTACCCTCTAGTCGTTGAATTTCCAAATGAAGAAGTTTTCATAGTTACAGAAGCACCTGCTTGGATATTGTATTTTGATGGCTCATATACTCATAATGGATCGGGCGAAGGTATTTTGTTGGTTACCCCTCAAGGTGACTACATTCCAAAATCATTTAGGATAGCATTCCCGTGTACCAACAACATAGCTGAGTACAAAGCCCTCCTCATAGGTCTTTGAATTGCAAAACAATGGCACATAACTCACTTGAGAGTCTTTGGTGATTCATTGTTGGTCATTAAGCAAGTTAATGATGAATTCCTAACAAAAGATGATAAGTTGTTACCCTATAAACGCATGGTGGATGACTTCAAGAAATATTTCACCTTCATACAATTTAACCAAATTCCTAGAGTACAAAATAAAGCAGCTAATGCAATGGCTACTATTGGCTCCCTGATTGACTGCCTAAAGATCAAACAGAATGCGAGTTCCTTGTGGAACAAATTTTAATCCTAGCATATGATATCCCTAAGATTGACATGGTGTGTGACATTGTAGGTCTTGCTTCCCCATGGTACCAAGACATATATACTTATCTACATGATAATATTCTACCCCCAAACCTCACACGAAACCAACAAAAATCCTTTATTCAACGTTCAGCTCGATACGTTATCGTCGGTGATATGCTTTATCATTGCGGGCATGATGGAACCCTCCTTAGATGTCTAAATGAGACCGAAGCCCATACTACACTAACGGAGGTTCATAGTGGTGTTTGTGGGGCCCATTCAAATGGTATGGCTTTGGCCAAAAGGATTCTCTGAGTTGGATATTATTGGCCTACATTAGAGCATGATGCTTGTGAATTCGTGAAGAAATGTCTTCCTTGCTAGCAACATGCAAATTTGATTCATTCTCCAGCAAAAGACCTTCAACCCCTCCTAGCACTGTGGCCCTTCTCTCAATGGGGTTTTGACTTGATTGGTAAGATTTACCCGCCATCTTCTGACGACCATACATTCATAATTACTGCCACTGAGTACTTCACCAAATGGGTGGAAGCAATGCCACTCTCACAAATCACCGGTACTCAGATTTCAAAATTCATCTTTTACCATATTCTTTGTAGATATGGTATTCCATCCACCATCCTTTCCGATAATGGAAAACATTTTAAAAACCAAGCCATGAAACATCTCTGTGACACCTTTCATATCCAGCATCATTGGTCAACAACTTATTACCCCCAGGGTAATGGTCAGGTAGAAGCAACCGACAAGACCCTTATCCCCATACTCAAAAAGGTTGTCAATAACACTGGTCACGATTGGCACCTCCATATTCATCCCGCTCTTTGGGCATATCGCACCTCCATTCGCACCCCTACGGGTGCCACCCCCTATTCTTTAGTGTATGGTGCCGAAGCCATCTTGCCAATCGAAGTTGAGCTCCCATCGCAGAGGATTTCTCTGAAGAAACTTATCAGTGAGGAGGATGCTCGTGTTGCACGGCTTGCACAGCTGGAGTTACTTGATGAAAGATGAATCAAAGCCTATGATCATCTGTAAGCTTACCAAAACTGCCTCAAGTGTAACTAAAACAAGAAGGTTCATCCTCGACAATTCCAGATTGGTGATCTTGTCCTTAAAGAGAACTAGCATACTCAACAGGACTGCGATAAGAAAGGCAAATTTGAAGCAAATTGGTTGGGTCCTTATATCCTAACCGCTAAATATGTATCTAGGGCATACATACTTGCTACCCTTGAAGGAGATCCCCTCGAAGAACCTATCAATATCATGCATCTAAAGAGGTTCTACACCTAAGTCCGCTTGGTAACCCTACCCACAAAAATACAAAAAAAATAAAAAAATCCAAAAATAGTAAAGAGAAATAAATTTGTCCTATGGTGAAAACCACCTTGGAGAGGTACGGGTGGTGAAAACCTAGTAACATGCATCATCCGTAGAGGTCTTAATCATTATCTACCTTGCGTCCTAATTACTTTATGACTCCATCCATCCTATCCTGACATCCTCTCCCATTCCATCCTTGGCCGCTTGGTATCTTTTGATTGAGCATTGGATGATTATATGCTATCCGTCATCCTGAGCTTTTTATCCTAGTCTGAGCTTTTGTTGTCAGTTTTTGCATCTGATAATTTGTGTTATCATCTAAAAAACATCCATCGTGTCAGTCTCACCTAGTTTCCATCTTGTTTTGATCATCCTCTTGGTCCTTGTCAAACTACGTTGCCCCTACACTTTCACGTAGGCAAGGCTAATCATTTGATCTGTCCTCGGGGCATTCTGGACCATCTTGTTGTGCTCTTCCATCATTTGTCTTCATTGGTACCTTTTCGCTTTTATCCATGGTCTCTTATCATTTGTATTTTCCAAACTATGTTTCCCCTACGCTGTCACGTAGACAAGGTTGATCATTTGATCCTCCCCTGAAGCTTTTGTGTGTCGTGTCTTGCATTATTCCTCATCAGTTGCTATCGTCTTCTTTTTTCTTTATCCATAGTCTTTTCAAGAACTTTGAGGGCTCTGTGCTTTCACGTAGGCAAGGCTAATCTATGATCAACCCCTGCGCCCCTAGGTCTAGAGGGTGTGTTAGTCTCATGTCTAGTGTCTTGTGTCGTGTCATCAAGCTATGCCCTTATCTAGCTGGTTCTTTACAAACAAGAACCACCTGTGGTAGGAGATTCAATTGATTTTGAGCATCCTATGTCATAATGATCTTTCAATTTAGTATCCATCATCTTTGGTCTCAACTGGATGCATCCTTCCTAACAGACTTCATCAACCCCATCCATCCTCTTGATCCTATGGAAAATGACATTTGAAATTTGATTGCGATCTTTTGATACTTCTGGTTTTTTGTCTATCATTAGAGCTCTCTATTATAGTTAGTTAAGGCCGCCATAATCTGTCATATTATGGTGTGTTTTGACTAATTTAGATAGGGGCATATCTTGATCTTTTATTGTTGTTGTCTGTTGGGTTGCCCCACGTAGTATCCACCAAGAACCATGTGATCTTGTTTTACATTGGGACATCCCTTTGTGCTTGTGGTTATCCCAATGCCTAGCCCGACCAAAGTCTTCACTACTTTGGGGTGTTGGGATAGCCTTCTTGTTTGTGTGTTTGTTTCATGCATTAGATGCTAACTTGTCTTGGTTGCCTATACCCTGGGACTTGGTGTCTTATGCTATAACAAAAATCAGTGCTCCGAAGATGGAAAATCATATTAGGATTGCATTTCATAATCATTACTATTATTACCTTTCATTACAGTTTTAAGTTTATTACAAGTGCATTATCATTTTTAGAACCACACATATTAGATTCATTCTACTGCTCATACATACATTGCCACATGTATCACAAAGTATTAGACTCATACATATGTCGCCACCTGCATCACAAAGTGTTAGATTCATAATATATCACATCCTACATGCATAAACATATACATATACATCAACAAATCAAATAAGCATCCATACATAAAGTATCCACATACACCATCATAAACATATACATACACATCAACAAATCAGATAAGCATCCATACATAAAGTATCCACATAAGCCATCATAAACATATACATACACGTCAACAAAATAAGCATACATACATAAACATCCACATAAGCCATCATAGATAAAAACATATATATCAAATCATCCATCCAACGCATGAACATGGTGTCAATAAGGGTTGATATGTATACCATATATATATATCAAAATCCAAAAGTCCATCATAGAATAATGTCTATCGACAACATCAAAAGACATGTCGATCATATACAAAATCATAAGATAAAATATTAGTACAAGGCTCTGAAAATAACCGCTGTCACTCTAACCTATCCATCCACCCTGCACCTGTCAAAAACTCAGTAGCCTATCATCTGCCGAATAAGCTACCCACATATGATCTCTGAGGTGAATCAAGTACTAATATCCTACCTGGAAAAACCCCTTGTGACTCACTGAAACCTCAGGTCTGCGTCCCTAGCATCTGGGATGGCGCTGGCATCTATGGTGTCTGTCAAACATACTGGAATATCCACTATGCCGGATCTAGAACTGCATGATAGTACGTGATCATCCAAAATCCTGCCTCCATCGCATTCTCCTCTTACTCAGCAACCTGGACCCGAGCGGAGTTCCACTCCTGACAATACCTATCCCGATCTCTGGTAATCACTCTCCTCTCTTGCTCCCAGGCCTCCTGGGATAGTCGTAACTGCGCCATCTCTGCTTGAACTCGATCTCTCATCTCCTCGACAGCCACTGCCCTAGCCACTGTTGCATCCCTCTCCCCCTATAACCCCTATATATTTTCTCCTCTCACATCACCAACCTGTACTGATTATAACTGAGCCACTGTTGTCTCCCGCTCTCCCTATAGCATCTGCATCCGCATCTCTGCAGTATCCCTCTCCCTTTGTACTAACTGCAACTGAGCCACTACTGTGTCCCGCTCTCCTTGCAGCATTTGCATCCGCATCTCTACAGCATCTCTCTCCCTTTGTGTGGCCTGTGACCGAGCCACCGCTACATCCATGTCCCTCTATATCTCCTGTGCTCTCAAATCTGAGGCCTCTCACTCTCTTTGCAGTGACGATACCTCTAAAACTGCCTCCTCTCTCCTCCTCTGAAAAGACTATATTTGTGCCTCTGCCACCTCCCTCTCACTTTGCAACACCTGCACCTGTGCCTGGAATACATCCCTTTCTGCCTCCATGGCCTGCACCCATTCAAATGCTACATCTCTCTCCACCTGCATCATGCGTATCTGACCCTTCATCTCCTCTAGCACATGTCTAGTGTCTATTGGCTACCCTCTAGCCTATAATATAACAACCTCTATCTGTAATTTGCCATGGTCCCAACTCACAGTAGCCAACTCATCCCATACCCCATGTATCTCGACCCGCAGTCCATCTCTCTCCCTCTCCATCGCCACTACCTATGTGAATAGGTGGTCAACAATGAATCCATAATCTCTCTAACATGTTGCCTGTACCCTCACTAGCTCAACCCTGAGTCTGGTCACCTCTACCTCAACTATCCTCAACCTCTGATCTATAATTTGAAGCCTCTCTGTAGTTCCTCTCAGCTGAGCAGTAGGATCCTCTAATGCCACATAATGAACCGTTGTCAATGGATCTACCTCCAACAACACCTCCACGTCTAGCCCATCTACATCCATCACATCAACCTCTACCTCATCCTACACTCGCTCGACCCTGCTCACCCGAATCCTCCTTGGCTGCCCTCTACTCCCTACCCTCATCAATCTCCTCAACTCTCCTACATCCCTCACCTCCCCCTCTAGCTCCTCCTCATCCTCACTCCCCCTATCTCTAGCACGAAAGGCCCCTCCTCTGCCATGCTTTGGACCCTCCTTTATCGTCTCGCCATCCTCTCTGACTGACCCCTAGCCTCAGTCTCCTCCTGTGCTCCATCCTATTGTCCACCCCCTCTTGCCTCCTCCTACTCAACCCTCACCAACACTCTCCTCCGTCATACTCTACCTCCTATGCCTGTCTGCTGAATAGCTCCACCCTCTACTGCACGTATCATCTGCACCTTTGGCTCATCCTGTCGTATTACATCTAGCTCTGGACCTATCCCACCCTCCTATCATACTGCATCTCTCCCACCGTCGGGCCCTGCTACATCCATCTCCTCCCCCACATCTATCATTGCCCTAGCCCTCCTCCGCTATCTCCTGCTCCTCCTCCTCCTCCTCTCTGCCTATCCTACCGCCCCAGCCTCATCCTCTCCTCTGCCCTACTGGCCAACACCCTCTACATCCTCCTATTGTCCTACCCCCCTCGCCTCCCCTCTCCTCCACACCTGTCTCCTCTTGTCTCCACCCCCCCTCGCTAACTGGCACTCATCCTCTGATCTGAATCCTACAACTCCTGCAATAGGCACCGTCGGTGTAATCCTCTCCCATTGGTGGTTGCGGCACCACTGGCCATACTGAATCATCACTCTTGTGTCCTCCACCCCAATAGCCCTCCCTGGGTAGGGCACCTGCACTGTCACTGCCCACGACACTCTGGCATCCCTCAGTGTAAAAGCATTTCCCCATGGTCGCTCTCTCGTGAGTCGATGAAATATGACAAGCGCCTCCAGAATATCCTGTACCAGCCCAAACTGCCTCAACACTATGTCTGGTCGATGCATCTCCTCTATGCACAACTGACTCCCAATCAAGACGCACTGACTCATAAAATAGCCCTTATATCTATCTTCCTCCCCCCTCCATCCCCTAAACCGTCGATACATATACAGACGCCATAATATGTCCCTCTCCTACAAGCCATCTATCGCTCTCCTCCACCCGTCCATATTCCCGTGCATCTCGTACCATAAAACCTAGCCCCTCGCCTCCCCATACCCCCAGGCCATAGGCTCCCTATCATTCTCCTCTCCTTCCCTAACCACTAGGGGTCTCATCACCATAATGTGCTCCCATGCCCGCACTTGTATTACAGTCATGTGTGTCAAAATCACTGACCTCCGGTAGCAAATCACATGGATGTCCTTGTATAACTGTGCTAATATACAAGTACCCCACACAAACTATCCCTCACGCCACTTGACAATATGTCAAATCACCTCCATGAATCGTAGGCTACAAAACCACCTACTACGATCTGGCAACAATATCTCACTAATCAGCCCACATAGAAATAATGGTAGGGGTGGTACCCTCACTGACAAACATCTGTCTAGTTCCAACTGCCCATTCTGTATGGGCAGATCCTCATCTCCAAATAACACTGAAATGGTGTGATCTAACTATGCCCCTCTCGATACCACATCACTCACTAACAGCCCCACTATGGGCAGCTTCAAGATGCGTCATACATCCTCTAGCGTCACTGTCATCTCCCTCGTTGGAAGATGGAAGGTAGATGTCTCTTAACTCCATCTCTCTATCAGTGTTGTCAACATCACTCGATGTGCCCTCATCACTGGGAATTGTAAAAAATGCAATAACCCCGCATGATCCAATGCTACATGATCTACTCCAGTCATGGCAGCCATAGTTTCTGCCAGTGCCTCCGACTGTCGCTCATGTGTCTGTAATCGCTCGAATCTCTGCATCCATATTAACTTAACTATCAGTTTCCTTCTTAGCCTCAGGATACTCTTCTTTTTTTCCCTTTATCTCTTTTGTATTTTCCTAGCTCATACCCCCTACTTCGTCAAACCTGCCCCGAGTCGGGACGGTTCTGCCACGGTGGATACCCCTTCCCTAGAGGTGAACCCATCCCAGGCCGAGGTGGACTTTCCCCAAACTAGGGTGAATCCGTGCCCAGGGTTGGGGTGAATTCACCCCAGGCTAGGGTGGACTCACCCAAGGTTGAGGCCAATCCACCCCGGGCCTATGGGGCAACTCTGCCCCAAGTCGGGGTGGCTCTGCCTCAGGCCTGCGGGGCGTCTCTGCCCCAGGAAGGGGCAGATGCGCCCCCACGTGAGGTGGATGCCCCTCCCTGTGCTAGGCGAAACCACCCCGAGCCAGGGCAGATGTGCCCCTGCATGGGGTGGACCTGCCCAAGCCAAGGCGGGAGCGCCCCCGCACGAGGCGGACCCGCCCAAGCCAGGGCAGGAGCACCCTGAGCCGAGGCGGATATGCCCGTGCATAGGGCAAAAGCGCCCTGAGCTAGGGCGGATACGCCCCTTTGTGGGATGGCCTATCCCAACGAGGGGCCGCACCACTCCATAGTGGGGGTGGATTCACCCCTCCCGGAGCCATGCTCAACGCTATTTTAACCCCCTAACCTATTGTTAAACTAAAATCCTAGTTCCTACCCATTTTTCTTCTCTACCCAACGAACAAAACCATTTTTTTATTTTTTTTATAAACATTCAACAACATGCTATAAATGCTTAAAATACACAAGAGGGGTTTTGTTAATAACCTGGCAAGGCACTGCGTAGTGGGTGTGGAACCTCTGCACCTCGTCCACCCAGTGAATAATATCGGAGTCATAATCTTACGGCATCATTGCCCTTTGTCCCTTTCCTCTCCTCTCCTCTTCTCTCAATTGCTATAGTAAAAATGTGCTAAAGTAATTTCTAAAATTACCTTTTAACCCCTTCCCCTTTTTTTTCCCCTTTTAAAATAAAATGTATTTTTTACCTTTTATTTAACTTTTTTCTCCTCCAACTAATTCCCTACCTTCTTGAGGCCGCCATTTGCAAACCGTGCGTCTGATTGACTCCATTTAAAAACCAAAGTTGCTCAGTTTTTTGAGCTCTATCCAATGGTAACTTCTATTTCTTCCTATCGAGAAGTCACCTGGGGCCCCTTTTTTTCCCCAAGCGCCCTCTCGAGGGGGGCATACCCTACCATTTTTCCTCTATCCCTTCGTGGCAGTCACTGGGGAACCTCCCTCCTTTTTCCCTCCACTTGGGCAGTTCATTCAATCTCTTTCATGTTGGGGCATCGAATCCTATCACTTCCTACACCATCTACATTTTATTTTTCTTTGAAACACTGTTATTCTAACAATATTTCAAAGAGGGGCAAAATATAGACATCTAAATTTGATCGCTCCCATACGATCAAATTCACCTCTTTATTCATCCATTCCATCAATATTAATTTATTTAATTAATAGTACACTTCCTGCCTAAGGTCCTTAAAGTATTTAATTTAACAATTAAATGCTTTACCTTACATCTTTTCCCTCTCTGAATTAAATAAATACATCAATTTATTTAATTTAGTTATTTAACCTTTTTGAATAAAATCAATTTAAAATTCTTCCTTTTTCTCTCTCCTTGTCACATCCTCCATAATCCCTTTCTAATCTGGATTAATTTAATTAATTCATGATTAAGATGTGCATCCTTTTAATCAGTGATTAATGTCACATCCTCCTACATTTGCCACTTCTAATCTCTCATTAATTATCCTAATCAGGTATTTGCACAACCTTAATCAAAAGCCATTAGCCACATTTAGCACCCCTTTTTAGTCAACCTTTTCATTTGCATTTCTTAACATTGACCCTCTTTCTCATGTGAATTTTTAATTCACATTTATTCATCCTAGGTCTCTCTCCTCCCCATGTGATTTTTAATTCACATTTTATCCTTTCAAGGCTTTCCTTATCCCCATGCAACTTCTAGAACATTTGAATTTCCACCTCATCTACATGTGACAAACTCCCACCTTCTTTGAGACCCTCTATTATCCACTAGATTCTCCCAAGAATGTGAATTTTTAATTCACATTTATTTCTCCAACCACTTTCTCATTTCTCATGGGAATTTTTAAGGAATTCCAAAACTTCTCAAATGTCACGTTCATCCTCACTTGGGTACAAAAAGTTATTTTTTGAGGAAATTTTCTCAACCCCAAGGTACTTGTCCTTCCTCCACATCATGTACCTCCCTTCCACCTCACTTCCACATCATCTTATTCTAGGCCATCTCACATTCCACATGTCAAGATGTGAGGGCTTGTGAGTCCTCAACTCGCCATAACCCTACATCTTGACCTTGGTGGCTCAATCTCAACCGTTGAATTCTCTAGAGAATTCAAATTTCTCTATAAATACCCCCTCTTCTAATGCATTGAGGGACTTAGTCATTTTAGCATCCTTATACTATCATTTTGAGCACTCAATTCACAAGTATTTTCACTCATTCAACCAAGCCATTTTAGCCATTTGTATTTGCATCCCATCATATTGTCAATCTTGCATTTAGTCATATCCATAGCCATCCAAGGAGCATACAAGTTTACATTCACAAGGGTCAACCAAATGATTCATCAACATGGAGAAGGTATAAGCAATTGCATTATTTCATCTATTTTCTTTGTGTTAACAATTCCTTAGGCTAATCTTGAGGTGTCCCTTTGTGTTTTTCTTTATTGCATAATAGTTGTTTTGTATCTTTAGAATAGGATAAACATTTAGGATCACAACTACCACAAACCCTTTACATTGTGGAACTTCAACTTAGTCTAGCATCATTAATATAGCTAAAAAGCCAAGCCTAAAAGTCTTGCACTTGGCATGGGCCTTTTCTACCAGCTTCACCTTCAATTTTTGAGCTAAATAGTGTGGAAGGTTGAATAGGTGTACTCCTGTCACCATTTCTAAGGGCAGGTAAATCATGTCATTCAAAGCTAAATCAAGTCTTTAATGTTGCTGATAGTTTTGTGTTGATAACCGGCGCCACCAACATTTTTCCTCGCATCTCTGATAGTGTTGAGATCCTGGGGATACCCATCTCTTTGTGCATTGACTTCCTCCTTTAATTTTGCCACTGCTTCGCTCTTCAAGGCTATAGATAATATCATTGCTTGTCGCTTCAAATTCACAAAAAGTTGTGGGAATTGATAAGTAGGAGGTGCTTTTCACAGTATGTTAAATTGTGATATTGTTTTTATGATTCAATCGTGTAGTTTTACGAATCAAACTTATTGATTCATGTTTCATGAGTGGAGGTTCACAAGAATCCATCTTTCATGATAATGAATGGTTCACTTAGCACTCATTGCATCTAGGTGATGTTCATAGAGGTGAAGCATTGGGCCTTCCAAGAGGTCACCCATTCCAATACTACTCCAGCTCAAACGCACTTAACTGTAGAGTTTTCTCCAAGATTAAGCCCATTTAGCTTGCAACTTCATTTGCAAAATCTTCATTGTGTCTTATGAACCATTCATTATAGAACCCCTTCAGCTCATCAATTGAATAAGTGTTGTGCCTTATGAACCATTCATTATAAGCCCTTTTTAACTCACCAATTGATAAATAGAGGTATTTTCCACAGCATGTCAAATTATGATATTGCTATCAAGATGTGTAGTTTTTATGAGTCAAACTCATTGACCCATGTTTCATGAGTCGTGATTCACAAGAATCCTTCTCACTACACTGTTGGATCTTAATAGCAATATGGCAGCGGTGAAAATTGTCATGCAGAATCCAAAGTCAACCATAGCAGATTTCGTTAGGTGTGATGGTGCTGCCCTCTCCAGTGGTGAAAAAATTTGGCTTCTTGGAACAACTCGTATTGGAGTTCATATACTTATACTGTTGACCATATTTCCGAATACCAGATGGATTTCATGGGTTTGAGCACAGATAGTCTTGCATAGGCTGGAGTTCCAAAGGTTTCAGAGTCCATTAACCCTAGCGGATTTTCCCGGTCAGCGACAAATACAAACCAGGGATCGAAATCCGGCCTTAGTCCACCAATCACAACTGTCAGTCGTCTCTGTCTCGACTCTCAGCCGCGAAATGATGTGATACCTAGTAGTCGGATCAAATCCTAAATCAGCACTAATTGTTACCTTTGTTGTGGGTACTGTGAGTGCTCCAAATTCTGCTCTGGAACTTGGAACTGGACAGAACATCCATCTCCAGAGGGCTAAGAGTGGCACTAGCGAGGGGAATTTAATGAAGTTTCAAGCCATTATTTTATTCTAAAACTTTATCATTACTATCCATTGTAATATATATAATTGACATTTATTTTATAAGAAATAAAGAAAATGCATTTAAAAAAATATGAAAATTTAGATTATAGTGCTACAAATTTGTAATTCAACAATTAAGCGTTATAAATTCCTTAACTTCATACTCCATTAAAATTGAGTGGAGATTACATCTAAATATCACTTGTGAGCTATGATAGAATGATTATATTTATTTTTCAAGTGAAATTCTACATTCTTTTTATCAATGAGTCATGATAGAGTGATTATATTTATTTTTCAAGTAAAATTCTACATTCTTTCTATCAATATAGGCCTTGAATTCTATTTTTTTCAATTTTACGAATAATTTGAAAACTGACAGTAACATGTCTATGGCTAAAGATAGAACATCTACCTCATACATTGAACTACTTAAAACCCTTGGTTTTATTAATGAATACTATGACATTTATGATCTCATAATCACTAATAGGAACCCATGAGAGCTTTCACATGTATCTCAAAAGAAGGCATATGATACCAATGCTCCTAATTATAAAAGTATTAGTGTGCCATGAATTATTAAATTGGCATGCATGGTGTTCCATGAGTTTTTCCCTTACCCATAATTTGTGATAGTTTGTGCCAATATTATGATGAAAATTTAAAAAAACAATTGTTCACAAAGAATCCTAAGAAGAAACCTTGTCCATTACAAGCAAAATGTTAGTAAAGGGTTGAGGTTTATAGTACCTACAAAACTACAAACCATTCCCATTAACCTATAGACCAATTGTTACTAATTATGAGGGAACCAATAAATCTTCCAAAGAAACTTCTTTTGTAAAAAATATCATATGATAGTAAGGTAGCAGAAAGGTTATCCTACTTATGAAATTATAATTTAAGTCATGGGCTATAAATACCACTTTTATTCTAGCATTTTGCCTTGTATTGGATAGCGATAATCTAGTAGATGCAACCCTCCTTGAAATGCTATACAAAATCCATTATAATTAGCCACTTTTTAAATATATATTTGTTGGGCATGTTGTAGAGTCCCTATATAAAATATATATTAATAGAAGGAGGTTCCACCACTAAGACCTTCGTGATCACAATCTACTCGTGTTATTTTTTCTAAGGTAGTTTTATGGAACATGTATAGGAAACAAGCTTCAAATTCAGCCCTATTTTGACGCTCAAACAAAAATATTGGCATCTCTAACTGAATGGACCCATGAAATATGAAATGTAATGGACCCATGACATATGAATGTGTGTCAATATAAGAAACTATAATAATTTTTTGGACCACTTTTTGGCTTCAATTTATGAAGCAATTATAAATAATCCAATACCAAGGTTGCCTATAACTTGTAGAGATTTCATTCAACTAGGATTAAAAATTAAATTACTTTATTGATACTTCATGGAAGAATATATTAAGGTTTTAAAGATCAAGAGTAAAGCCCCACAAACTTTCAATACATGTGATAGAGAGGGTTTTTGCCTTGGAATATATAAAGCAAATGGATAGTGTGGATAAACTATATTTTAGTATTCAACAAAAGAAGAACTTAGTTCCTTGGTTACCTTTTTCATGTGGAGGATTCGTATTTAAGAGGAATGCATTCACTATGGCACATAGAATTTTAGTAATATTGAATTTTGATGTTGACTCTCATTAATAGTATGACCCCATGTGAGGTGATTAAAGAAAATGTAGTTGCCAATAATAATTTTAATAGTAAAATTCAACATGAAATTAAACCCTTGCTAGAGAGATTAAAAAACAAGGAACCTTGGGATTAGGTACAAAAATTATTGACATAAATTGTAATTGAGAAAGGAAATACTTTTCAACAATTGTCCACATTCTAGATTTGTAAAATTTTCATCTAAAACTAGAGGTAGAGACGATAGATAAGATATGCAATAATTTTAATACAAAGCTATTGAAAAGTCTACTTATCCAAACATGCCAAAGGATCTCAAAAGATCTTGTATAATGGTAATTAGTCACAATAAAAAATATCTATCTTTTGGTCTATTAGGAAGGATTTAGGTGATCTAAATACTACTAAATATTTGGAGGATATCCAAAAAGATGAATATTTTACCATTTGGTAAGTAGAGCATCCTAATGAGATACAAAATTTTAAATTTGATGATGAGGATTAGGATGGAAATTGAACCCACAAAATTCTAGTCAAAATTACTCATTCAAACTTGGTGTTTTACTAAAGGGGTGTGGCTATAAACATAACAAAGGGTTATGAAAGTGGTGGTTTGGGTTGAATTAAACAAGGCATTTGGATGCCACAACTAATGGAACCTATAAAGGTTCTATCTATGTGTGAGGCATTGGAGCTTTAGTTGATGAGCATATTGAGTAGGGCACTTAAAATACAAGTACAAACTAGTAGTATAAATTAATCATTCCATCTTCAAATCTTGCATATTAAATACAATCACAATTGTAAGGGTCTTCACGTTTACAATCTAAGTTATAGATTAAATATTTAATTGGTATATGAGATGGTAGAGAATCTAGTGTTATAGGTGGCAATGGTAGAGGTAGTTATCTAGTGGTGGTTAGAAAATTACACAACAAAAAATATTTAGAAGAGGTCAATAGAGATAGGTACTACAAACCAACAAGGCCATGAGAAGAGGCAAAAGACTATGGCAATCATATATACAAGTAAGCAAGTGTACACATTATCTCCACCTCAAAAGAATTAATTTTAATAGGAACTACTATTATTGAGACAAAAATGGTTATCCTCAACACCAAATAAAGGCCCCCAACACTCCAATTACTACTCCATTCAAGCATTGGATTGTTTCAACATCTACAAGTTTTGATTATGAAGCTAACTTTTCCAAAACAAAATGCAAAGAAAAATAAAAAGAAATAAATAATTGAGGCTATTGTAGCTTTAGAACATATGATCCAACTAGGTTATTACCTACATATGGACCAAATATAGCCAATATGGAGTATATATATGTTGTGGTCCAAGTTAACAAATTAAAGGATCAAGTGCATTGTACTAACTATGAAGTAAGAACCCTTTTATTGGATTTTAGCATAATTAAAAGTTATAACAAAATGAATGTATCTAAAAGGAACAATGATGTGGTATATACATCATTGCTAAAGGTGGAGAGAGAAATAAATGGTTTGAAGAATCAAATTGAAAGGCTACAAGCAATCGTAGAAAATGGAAAAAGAGACGAGGAAAGTGGTAAATCAAAAGAGTAGTAAATTAGAGAAAATGATAGAAACATCTACTTTTCTATCTATGATCAATGTGAATGAATGAGTACAAGTGGAACTAAATTAAGTATAATTATAAAAGAGCCAACTCAAAAATACTACAAGAAAGGCTGATAGAATAGAAATAAAAATAAAATGCAATGGAAAAGAAAGCAAAAGAAAAAAAAGGGAACAAAAATTGGAGGAAATGAGAAAATACTAAAAAACAATGAGAGATGAGAAAAAGAGAAAATAAAATAATGTCTTCCATACATAAATTATCTAAAATTTAGAAGTAAACAATTACTCATATAAAACATAATGTTTGGGAGGAAATGATCTCTAAGAAAACTAACTATTTGACTAAAAAAATTGAATTCTTCAATGATATGAAAGAATAATTTGACAAGCTCACCAAATACATTATTTAAATAAAAAGAGATTATTTTAAGAGAGGCTACAACAAAATAAATTTTATAAGCAATATATAAAATCAATGACATTGAATTGGTATCTAAAGGAATTCACAATACAAGTGATTCCTCAATAAATATATCATGTATTTGTAATAATCACACTTGTTTACTATTAACTTTTTCTTAGTAAATCAACTATGTATTCCAACTATATAAAAAAATTTAATCTCTTCTTAATATAGTAGTTGGTTGTATGAGACCATGGATAGGATCAAACCTACTCATAAATCTTCCTATTTTATTTTTCTATTTTGGTCCAAAGAATAATTCAATCATTCTTACAATGAATAAAATCTTTAAGGACATAAATTATGTGTCTAATAAACATTTATAGCCAAGTTCACATCATGTAAAATAAATATACCAATAATTACAAAACCATACCTTTTATTTTTTACCTAAAGTCATGCCAGTCCCTTAGAAATTTACATTGTCGATGATTCAAGATAGAGCGTAATGTGATCCCTACCACATGGATAAGAGTCTTTATCCACCCCCATCCAAGTGGATTATATGATCCATCAAGAGAGAGGGTATCAAATAACAACCATTTTGTAAGCAAGGTAGTCACCTACTAACAATTATCCCTTACTAAGGTATTCCTCATTACTAGTTTGGAACACAACCATTCAAGAAAAAATTATGCTAAGGTGGCATATGAGGAATAGCTTGGTCACTTATGTCCAAGTATAAAATTTGATATTTTTTTCTCCTCGGACAATAGGACTACTAAGAAGTAGAAAATGACATCTATTGACTATATGTCACTAGCTCTTTGGCTTACATGCTATTGGAAAAATTCATCCAAGCCACGTGAGTAGCTCATGGTATCCATCACCCATATTCTTATGTGATATTCAACTAACTCTATGATATGGAAAAATCCTTCTACCTGTGGAGCATGCTCCCCTTATCATCATCAAGATAGAGTAGGATAAGCTTATCTTTAGGAAAGTCGTAGGATTTACTAAATTCAATTATCACCTCTAAAGGAGAGAAGAAAGCTACATCTTAGGGGGTATAAAACCCTCTACCTATTTCCTTATAGATTTATTTACTACCACCATCATGTGTTTTCATAGATGTTGGATTAGACTATATTCAACTTGGTTCCACAACTGAAAAAATATCTCTTACAATGAGATATTCATAACTAAGGTCCAATGACTCTTTTCATTTAGGGTTGTTCTATTAAGCTTTCTAAAAATAGTTTTAAGAAAGGTATACAATAGTATAAACATCTCCAAGTCCCCTCTTTAGGATGATACACAACATTACAAAAATAATCCCTCTTAGACCATGGTAGGGAATGAAAAATCATATATTTTGTAGTTAGTCCATGAGTAAGAGATCGTTGAGACTTGTATAGCATGACATTGATTTAAGTAGAACTTAACTTGAAAAGGTTTAGTCAAGCTTCTCAATTAAATCTTGCGTAGTTTCTAGTAGCTAATAAAGTAGTCTATATTTGGGTGTAAGAGATTTTTTTACGACCCCTCCTTCTAAGATAACCTTCTCCCATCATTAAGACAAATAATTATATATTTAGAAGGATTACATCAGACTACACGTTATAATTATTCATAACAAGATAATTAATACTAAGAAGGAATATTTTTATTATTATTTAATCACCTTTCTATGTTGGGGTTTGAGGGTGAGTGTTATATTACTTGATACCTAGGGTATTCTAGTGATGATAGAAGAATGTAGTAAAAAAATTGAGTTTACAAAATCTAACTCTAAATATTAACTGGCATGCTAATATTTCTAGTTATTCACCATGGTAGAGGATTGAAACATAAGTAAGATGCCTATATAATCTTGACTATAGTGGTTGAGTAGAGTAAAATACATATGAGGATCAACCCATAAGGCTAGAAATGTCATCTAAGACCCATATACTATTTTTGGGCTAAATATTCAGGTTAGATTGTACAATCTAATATTTGTTCCCTAAACAAAATTATCAATAAAGAAAAAAAATCGCATGTAGCAACCAGAGCAAGGATTAAACCCTTCTTAGAAGCATCTAGACTGACTTAAAAAGAAAATAAACCCTCAACTAAAACATAACCTTAACTAGTAAACCCCAAATAACCAAGAATAAGTGAGCAAAAATAATGAGAGGATATGTTCCTACAAAAATGGCATCTAAAATCAACCTTCTAATTATTGTTTAGTTAAACCCAAAATAAAGGTGCAGTTCAAAGAAATAAAAGAACATGTATCTTGGTGTCCAAACTCAACCTTAATGCCTAGAAATAAACCTTAAGCAATTTCCAAATGATAAAATATTTTCCTCACACCTCCCTAAGAACAAGAAAAAATACCTTTCTCTTCTAGCAAAGAACCCTATTTATCTTCCTTTCTTATCCTCCTCTAGTGCCTAATCAATCTCCCTCATTCCTAGGGTTGAACGTCTAGTTTGAAGAGGCATACGAAAGATTTTTAAAGGAGAAGCATGGTCTCTCTTAGGTGTCATGATGAGGGGTTATCCAAGCCATTAATTTTAGTTTCTATCCTTCGCCTCAACCTACGAAGCTCCTCTATTCATACGCCCTTTCATCTTTTCCCTTCTCTTTTTTGTTTTTATTTTCTAAATTTCTTTTTATAATTTTCAACGTCATTGATAGATAGACAATAAAATAATTTATTAATTCTTTTCATATTGGTATTTAGTAATATTTATTATTTTATTATATATATATACATTTAAGGTTGACTAAAATTTGTATTAAGATTGTTGTTGATATTACAACAAGACATGCTCAAAAGTGAGTTATGACTTCAAATTGAATGAATGAATAGGTTCCTAAGGTCATTTACAAGGATTCAGACAAACCCTATGGACTCAATCTACTAACAAATGAATCATTTTAAATATTGGATAATGTGTACCAAGTACTACTTTAGGTGAACCTTTGGTTAGGGTAAGATCTTCACACTAGGTTGGCATTATAATCATTCTCTTTCTCTCTATCAAGCCATAGAATCCACTCCACCTTGCACTATAGTACCTAAAAATTTGACAACATTCCTCACCAATTCACTAGTTAGGGGTTAGTCTAGGTTAGTAAGAGATAAAATCAACACATTTAATCTTTTAGGTAACATAAACTGAAATACATATTCAATAGTAATAATTTGTAATGGTTCATAAAAACACACACACACCAATCAAGTAAAACATTACAATTATATGTTCCCACCCCTATTCCAAATTATAGTAGGTCCAAGGAGTCTTATAAGTGGGTTATTATGGGGATGTGACGGTATCATTTAAAAGTGTATGAAGTTGTATGGAAAGGCATAAAAGCTCACAAACTTCCAGGGTTTCCAATGTCTTTTAACCCAAAAAATAAATCAATTACAAAGAATAATTTTAATAAGACAATGAAGGATATAATGAAATAAGGTAAAGGCTAGTCTCTTGAGAAGCTAGATAAGGCAGAAAAAAATGGTTTCATTAAACTATTGATAACCTTGAAAATAATTTTGTATGATATAATAAAGGAATACTCAACTCTCAATTATGAAATATTAACAAATTTATGTATCAGTCACTATGAGTTACAACAATTACACTACCAATAGATGAAGAGTGGAACATTCTATATGAGATAATATGTTAGCCACTGTCAATGCGTAGTATAATTTAATTAACAATATTTAAAAAAATTGCTTGCATTTGTTGTAATTTTCATTTTTCAAGATACAATATTAAAATTTTAAGGATTGATGTATAGAAAATTTCACTTCCAATAGATGAACATTGGAATATGTTACAAGAGATGATATGTCAACCACTATCAATATAGAGTACAATTAAATAAGTAATATTTTTTTAAGTGTTCCATTTGTTGTACTTTTTTTTTTTTCAAGATACAATATTATAGTTTTAAGTATTGGGATAATTTGATGTTTTAAGAAACAATATACATATACATATACATACATACATACATATATGCATATATACATATATATACACATATACATATACATATACATATATACACATACATACATACATACATATATATACATATACATACATACATATATATACATATACATATACATGTATACACATACATATGCATACATGTACACACATATGCATTCATGCATACATACATACATACATACATACATACATATACATACATACATATATATACATACATACATACATATACATACATACATATATTTATTATACATACATACATGCATATATATATACACATACATGCATACATATATATATAGTGTTTACACAATAGACAATGAATAAGAACTATGGGTACCCATGTTTTATCAATATATTACTCTTATTTATTTTATGGGTGCCAAATACTATAATTTGAGTATCTTAAGATTTATTCAAATATAAAAAATTCTATTATATGTAATGTTGCCCTCATGAGTTACCAATTAAATACAAGTAAAAATAGATTTTAAAATCAAATTTGAAAACAATGTTTAAAATTTAAATTCTAAAATTGAAATTGGAAAATAATAACATATTAAAGTTTTTCAATATAAATTTTTAAAAAATATTTATATGTCCACTGTCCAACTTGAAAACAAAATAGTATAATTACAAATAATATGGAATACATTATAAATTCCTAATAAACCTTGTCCAATTGCCAAATTATTTTCTCACTCTAACTATGAGAGTTATCCTAATCCTAGTTTTCAATTTCATCTATTTACAGTCTTCCACTTAGTTACATGTCTCATCAATACCACTAGATGTATTGTATATTATGTGGGATTTGTTAGTATTATTTGAAGTTTTGTACAACCCTCTTCTTTCACATGTGGACCTCAAGATTTTCAATCCTCTTTTTAAATGATAAATTTGTATGTCATATCGAATTGTATACATCCTCAACTTATTTATTAAAAAATTCAAGTTTTTTTCTTAAACTTTTTATTTTAAGAATCTAATACACTTAAAACTCTTTCATTGTCCATAATTTGACATATATCAACAAATTTAAAACATTTTTTAATATTAAACTGATGAAGGGTCATCCCCTTTACTACGAAATCTCACCACACACACACATAGAAAGAGCAACCAAACACAAGAAGAGAACAAATATGTTCATTTATTACTAGAATGAAATTACAAATCACATGTCATCTTATGGGCTTCTTACATGCATTTGTAGATTGCAGATTTGAACTCGCACCTTTTTCTTCACTGTATGTTCTTCTAACACTCCAACCCCTCGTCCCTACACAGACATTCCATCTCGATTATATCTCTATTGAAATTTTCAAGTCGACCTCGTTCTTTCCCATTCTTCATACATCGTAGTATCCATTATCATCCAATCAGCACTCGAAGTCTCCAAATTGTTACATCGTAATCAATAGTTCCACTGAGTTGGCCAATAGATAGGTATTCCACAACAACGATGTGGAATACATCGAGTATCATTTTGCCACATGTTGTACCCTAACTCGTCAACTCATCATTCAGTTACTTTCCCGCCATTGTCTCTTCATCGTTGTATCTTTGGGACCAACTCAAGAGTCCTGTCAATGAAGGAAGTCCTGCCGATCAATTTACACACTCTAGAAATCCATCAAGTCACCAGGGAAACAACACAGAAGGTTCTACTGACACAACCGAGTCACATCAATCAGGCTATTGGGGAGACCCAAGTCAGAGTTCCACCAAGATGTTCACCCATGCCTAAAGAATGCATGTCAGGCTCATGTGTGATCAGGTCATCAGGGAGATAGGACATAACATCATGTCGATGAGACAACTCCCCACCGATGAAACCCCACACACTGTTCACTCATTATTTTCATCGGCATGTCGTTGGGACTCGTAGGAAGTCACACCGATAGGTCAAGGTCATGTTGATAGAGCATATCAGCCCTTATTAAATCTAAAATAACTCAATTTGTTTTTTTTGGTGATGCAGGATTGCTTGTGAGCCTGGATGCTCCTACATCAGACACACCGGGTAAGAGAAATGTTCCTAGAGTTGGTAAACTCAGGAACATTGGAAGGCGCATGGGACGATAATCCCATGTTTATTCTTGATCCATAGTTGCTCCTTATCCGTGGGAGCCTTCCCTCCTGTATTCTTCCACTCCACCTCAACTCTCAAGTCATCTTCATTTGCATTCTCATGTTTCTTTGAACAACTTCTTACCACTGGACCACCTCTATGCCCACCACATCCTTTTTGGTTGCTACTCCTTGTGCCTTTATTACGCTGCTACAATAAATCAGAACTTAATTTTCTCTTTCCTCTTCAAACCTGATCTCTAAACGACTTCATATTACTGCAATTACTTCATTCCTCTTCAACTACTTATTGCTTCTCTACGCTGCAACAAATAATAGAGTTGGATTCTTTCAGCTACTTTTCCTTCCCTTTTAGAGGAGTCAACATATACTACTTCCCATCTTTCTCGATGGTATACACATTCCTCCTACCATCATAGATGGCTTCCCTGTCAAACTACCATGGTCTACCCAACAACACATGACATGTTGTCATAGGAATCACGTCACACAACACCTTATCTATGTAAGAACCAATTTGAAAACTTACTAAACACTGTTCTCTCACAGTCATTTCATCCTCCTTCTACAACCAACAAACTTTGTATAGACTAGGATGCTTATTCCTCTTCAAACCTAGTTTTTCCACCATTTCTTCCAAAGCTAAGTTATATGTACTACCACTATCAACAATAACCTTATGTAACACTTACCTCCAGCCTTGCACACAATCTGAAAGAGATTCCTTCTTTGGGATGGTTCCCCCTCCATCGTCTTTGGAGTCACCAACACTCCTCTCATCATGAGAGATTCACCTTCTTTTGGGTCTTCTACTTTCGGTGATGCACTACACTCATCTTCTTGTGCCAAGTGGTTTCTTGTTGCCCTATTGTATTTGATCACATTTGAATGCGCAATGACCATCTTCTCCATAATGGTAACATCTAAATGAAAACCCTTTGCCAACGCTACCACGTCCTCTTGCTAGTACCTCATTTCTTTGGTGTTTTGGCCCACTTCTTTGCTCCATTTGGGCTTGGATTCTTCCTCAATTTGTTTTTCTTTACTGCTACTCACTTGTCCCTTTTCAGTTCCAAATCTTCCCTTACTTTTGGAATTGTTTATTTGTCTCTTCATTAATTTGTCCTTTGCCTTCAATGCATACTGGTATGCTTCCTCAATTGTGGTAATCTTCAGCATACTCATCTCATCCTGTATGTTAAACCTCAAGCCATTCACATACCTAGCTATCTTTTCCCTATCAATTTCATGCCTTCCAAATTGAATAGCCAGCCTGTAGAATTCTTCCATGTAATATTTTACACTCATATCTTTTTGCTTCGAATTTTTCAATTTCTTGAACAACTCCATTTCGTAATCTTTAGGTATGAATGCCTTCTTCAACTTCGTCACCATCTGGTTCCACCTCGTTATTCAAGGATCTTTGTCCATTTCTCATTCATTCTACAATCCTTTCCACCATAACGCAGCATGTCCTTTCAATTTTGTTTGGGCTATCTTCACCCATTGTGGGTCTTTAATGTCCTCCAATTCAAAGTACTCCAGCTCTCCAATCCAATCAATTAACTCATTTGGATTTAACGTTCTAGAAAAGTTCGGCAAATCCATCTTATTCCTCTTCATTATTTTTGAAAGATCTCTCAAAATCCTTTCTTGTTCAGCATCTACAGGTTGTTCTTCCTCTTCTTCCTCCTCCTCTTCTTCTTCTTCTCTTTTGTGCTATTCACCTCCGATTCATTCCTCATGCTCACGTTCTCTTCTTCTTTCTCTTCTTTCCCTTTTGTTACCAATACCTACTTCTCCCTGGTTTCTAATACCTTCAATCACCATGTCACAAAATGTTTCAAGTACACCCTCTAGTCTAGGTCTTCCTCTTCCTCTTGCTATTCGGGGCGGCATCTCTTCCAATCAATGGTTTCAGCTCTCAACTATTTGGGATTCCACACACACCCACAACAATCCTTTCGAGCTCTACACTTCTGTCACTCTCTCCCACAAATCCTGGTGGATACTCTCCATGCTCAAGACCGCTTGCTCTAATACCGCTTGATGAAGGGTCCTCCCCTTTACTACGGAATCTCACTACACACACACAGAAAGAGCAACTGGACACAAGAAGAGAATAAATATGTTCATTTATTACTAGAATGAAATTACATATCACATGTCATCTCATGGGCTTCTTACATGCATCTACATATTGCAGATCCGAACTCACACATTGTTCTTCGATGCATGTTCTTCTAACACTCCAACCCCTCGTCCCTGTACAAACATTCCATCCTAATTATATCTCTATCAAACTTTTCAGGTCAACCTCGTTCTTTCCCACTCTTCATGTCATAGTATCCATTGTCGTCCAATCAACACTCGAAGTCTCCAAATCGTTACATTGTAATCAACAGCTCCACCGAGTTAGCCAATAGATAAGTATTCCACAACAACGATGTGGAATACTTTGAGTATCATTCTACCACATGTCATACCCTAACTCATCAACTCATTGTTTATTTACTTTCCCACCATTGTCTCTTCATCGTTGTATCATTGGGACCGACTCAAGAGTCTTGTCGACGAAGGAAGTCCCACCAATCAATTTACACACTGTGGAAATCCATTGGGTCATCGAGGAAACAACACAAAAGGTTCTGTTGATGCAGCCAAGTCACATCGATCGAGCCATCGGGGAGACCCAAGTCGGAGTTCCACCGAGATGTTCACCCACGCCAAAAGAACATATGCCAGTTGCACGTGTGATCGGGCCATCAGGGAGACAGGGCATAACGTCCTGCTGATGAGACAACTCCCCACCGATGAACCTCATTTGCAACCTCCACCAACACCATTGGTCAATCGTTGGGACACCGGATGTTGTCCTGCCAATAGATAATCCTCTTGTCGATGAAAGCCCACACACTTTTCACTCACTATTGTCATCAGCATGTCATTGGGACTTGCAAGAAGTCACACCAATAGGTCAAGGTCATGTCAATAGAGCATGTCAGCCCTTATTAGATCTAAAATAACTCATTTTTTTTTTTTTGGTGATGCAAGATTGCTCGTGAGCTCGGATGCTCCTGCATCATAAACCATGCAATATTTTTCTCTAACTTAAGGTTGCCCAAAACTTTGTTATCAATCTATCTTGGAAGGGACTCTCCACAAGTTTAAATTATTTCATCATTGATGTTGCAAAATATGATAATTATTTTGTAATACTATATTTATTTATAATTCATTATATATGTTGTCTATTGAATTATAAACTTGTAAAAATTATTTGGCAAAGATATTTATATTGGTATGAAAATAAAATGGTTGATAATTTTTATAGTATCAAGGATTATATAATAGACATGGATTTAAGTAGTTCATCTTGAGAGAATCACTCTAATGTCTAAGGAAAGAGATCTCACTATATCCTGTAAAATAGTACTTATATGTTTAACAATATTGTTAAAAAGCTTCCCTTGCAATAGGTGCTTGTTGGTAGTGTGTTAGACCCTAAAAAGTAGCGCATTGATATGTTACATTCGTACACTAATCTTAATCATAGCTCCCCACTCACATTAAATTATAAAAAATTGCAATATTGTCTATATTTGTCTTTAAGTGTCACTAGATTTTGGACTTACAAATGACTATTTTGATAGATATAGATTATCAAGGGTTGTGCATGTCATTTTGCATCGCTTTAGATATTTTGAAATATACATAATTATTTTTTGAGATTTTTTATAGAAATGTTTATTTCCTCTAACATGGAAAAAATACTAGATAAAGTTAGAAGTGTTTTTATATCACTTAACCTAAATGAGAGGTTACTTTGATCCATGGTGTTTTTATATCACTTAACCTAAATGAGAGGTTACTTTGATCCATGCAAGGTTATTTATTTAGTAGAGCTTGCAAACAAAATATTTGAGATTTGAAGAAAATTATGAATAAAACTTACAAACTAAATCTTTAACTTTTGATGTTGCAAAAAGCTTACTAACAATTTTAAATGCTAAATTGATTATGTGGACATAGAGGAAACCAAAGAAAGGAGTCTAAAACAAAATTCTTCAAAAGCTATAAAGATTCAAGAATCAAGTCAATTTAAATTAAGTAAAATAAAATGTGTAAAAGAATAATTCGGAGTTTTAAATGTATTTATATAAATTAAAATTGATCAAACCCGTCAAGTGTAAAACAATGAAGTAAAAATGTTACAAATATTTTGACTATAAAATGATTGATGTAAATGTTGGGCGATTACGACCACAATTTAAAACATATGTAGTTATTTCACAACAATTATGGCCCCAACTTTAACATGGATTTATAATGGTATTCTTGAATTTGATCCTCATACATGGTGGAATTTTGATGGTATTAGCAAATATGTTAGCTAATTGAAACATACACCCAAAATTTTAGGTGATTCCCCGTTACAAACATGTAATCTAGTGTGACAAAAATATTACGATATAAATGCTTCATAAATAATTTGACAATGATTTAACATCTATTGGACTAACAAATCATAAATTCCTAGCAATGTGTGCCCTTGACAATTTCATTATATTCATGACAATTAAATTGACCCATACAAACTATTTGTCAATTGACAAAGATTTGCTACTAATAATCACTAAATATAACAATTTTGACAAGTAAAATTGTAGTTATTAGTATCTAAACAAATATAAAACATATAAATCAATAAAATGTCACATAACCTTTAAAGATTTCATATTAATTTCACTTTGCTTCCAGAATCTATAAATAGATCGAATATATTTTATTTATTATTATTATTCAACTCTTATGAAGTTAATATTTTTTCTTCCTCATATCTAACAGCCATATACTTTAACTTAGATCTTATACTAACCACGTCAACCATTTTAATAGCAATCTATTATCTTATTGTATTTTCAAATATAAAAGTTCTTATAGAACCTTTATTTAATTATTAAAACGAGAGATTACACATCCTAGAATTAGTTCAATCTTAAATATTAACTAAATTTATAAAGTCATAAAAATTGAAGCCCTTGTATAAAATGTGAAGATAGAATCTTTTTTTTCAAATGGCAAGCTTGAGTGTTACAACGGCTATCCTTCATGGAGATGCTTTAGTGATAATCAGTCCATGTGGATTCTCGGGATTTTTATCATTGTACTGCCACCTTCTCAATAAAGTTATTGTCCTTTTGTGTGAACCTGTGGGGTCCTCACTTTGGAGGGTTCAGTCACCAATGTCCTTTTGAATTCAATTTATGCTGAGTATAATTAAATTTAGGTTAATTAAATTAAATTAGATTATCTTAGTTTATATTAGTTGGGTTGATAAATATGTAATAAACATTCAAAAAATCAAATTAGATAGGATAAGATATGTAATTTTAAAAATTGTGATCAAGAAAATATATTGATGTCACGTAGAATTAGTTTGTGTTGATAAAAAAATAAATGTTTGCAGTTTGAAGAATGAGTTGTGTTTCATATAATTTCTAAAAAATATTCATAGATTGAATTTGAATTCCTCAAGGTCAAATTCAAATGTTTTGGGAATGATTTGTGTGCGGGATCACTTTTTATTGTAGTAAACCGTAGACTTTAGAAACTTGTGTTGCCTCTATCTCTAATATCTAAACATGCATAAAGACAATGGTGTTTATAAATATCTTAGGTGATTTTTTTTGGATCGTTAGAGTCATGTTCTTCTTAGTTAACTCCCTTAATTGAGTGATTTAATGATCTTGGGCAAATGTTTGTAGATAGCATTCTTAAACATGCAAATAGCCTCTATGCATATTTCAATGCAACGAGATCCTTGTAAGTTCCAAATCAAAAGGTATCCAAAATGATTTATCATTATTACCACGTAGGAATTATTTGCACATTGAATGTCTTTTAATACCAAGACATAGCAACATGTTGTGCAAGTGTCTACCAAGTTGGCTTCCAAAAGCTAGTGGAAAAGACTAAGAATTAGCAATTTCAAATTTGGGGGGTTAATCCCAAGCCCCATAGGATCAATCTCAAGTGTCATGGTTTGACATGGGACAAGAAACTATAAATCTCAAGGTGGGGATGAAATGTACAAACATGTGTATAAGTGTGGACATAATAAATGGTTAATGATGTCAAATATATGGAAATGTGCATAAAAGGGGATAAAATAAAGTCAAATATGTGGAAATAAGTGTCAACATATGTAAAATAGAATTGGATAAGAATCGAGGAATGTGTCAAACTTTAGCACATGAGTACACCACTTGTTGTTATGTAATTATACCATGTCATTCCATCAAAATGGACCCAAAATTAAATGGGAATTTGTATGGATATGTAAATTTCACCATAAGCAATTTTTTTACCTTTGAATAAATTATATAGGGCATCTTTTTTCTTTTTTTGTCGTCTTCTTATTTTATAAAGAAAGGATCTACTAGTTGAGTATCTAAACTTCATAAATTTAAAATTATTTGGCGATTTAAATGAATTTTAAATTTTATAGCAATTTATTGGGCAAGTTGACTCCATAAACCTAAGGTTTTAGGTTTACATCATCAAATATGGTGGCATATCAATAATTTGTTTAGGTGTCCTAAATGAAAAAGCATCTAATAAATGTGCATGAAATCATTTTTTTGGTGGGCCACAATAAAATCACATAACTTTTTTTTTTAACTAACTTTTTCTAAATAATTTATTTCATAATAATAAGACTAACCCTAATAATTTTGAAGTCACATCCAATAATACTATAAAGCAAAATAAAATTTATCTATATAGTTAATCTAGGATAACATGCATACACATAAGCACCAATTAGCCTAGTTTAATTAATAAATGTTCTATGGGCATATGTAAATGCTAAAAATAGTAAATGCTAAGCACAAAAAGAACATAATAAATGAGGCTAATCAAGATTAGAGTTCATGTATGACCAAAGTTTGATATGGCATAGGAATTTGGAAGCCACAAGGGAAAAAAGAGAACATAACAACCTATAGCTTGTCTAAGGATTAAAAAATATTGCCTATGTTGTGGAGGATTAAGTTAACAAATCTATGTCACACAAAAATGTCATGCACCTACAAAAATGATCTAGTCATTTACACATATGCTTCTTGATTTACTTAATTTACATTTGTCTTCTCTACCTTCTCTACTATCTAACAATAAAAATATTAGTAGAGCTTATAGTAGATAATTGTGTAAATATTTTTGTTTTCATAGATTTTGGAACATGCTTCATGATCCATCATCAAGTTGAGGAACAAAATAACTATTAGATTGCAAATAAAGCATATAAAAATGTGAGGGGAGAGGGAGGCATTGATAGCATTTTAAAATACTTTTGAAGGATTGGTGTTATGTTACGAGGATGCATGTTCACCTGGCCAACCCCTAGAAATATTAGGTAAAAGAGTGAGGAAATCACTCTTCAACCATGCAAATGCTCCTAGCATGATTGTGAAGATCTAGATATATTTTAGTGCATGAAATTTAAATGTTCAACCCCTTGAGATGAGAGAGGATGGGATGATACTTGAGGATGTGTAATGAACACAATTGAATTTATTTAAATACAAGGACATAGCAATAAATTGCATAAACTTGTGTTAAGTTGGAGCAAAGTGGGAAATGAATATGTGAAAATTGACCATAATTTAAATTTGAATTTTAAATTTTTGAGGGTCAAATTTGTAGGTATGACATTAAATCTCCATCTGAAAAAAATACTCTAGGACATAGAAATGGTCATATCAAGGTGGCCAACAATTTTTTAGGGATATGTGTAGAGATAAGCATAATTAAAGGTATAATTTATGTGAATGCATTAGAATGTTTTTAGGTATAGATGAGTTGGGATATAAATGTATTGTAATGTGTGTAAATAGGTAAGTATGTTGCATGGGGAAGGGGTCTAACTTTACACAAAATTACTCCATTTGTGGATATATAAATGTATTAAGACACTCTCCCCTAAATGGAAAAATAAATAAATGGGAAATGGCATGCGTATGCAATTAATTTCACCATTTAATAGTACCCCCACTGTGAGGTGCATGTAAATCCTAGAATGGTTATGCATCTCAAAGCATGTAGCACTCGCATACATGCACATCAAGTACAAATCTTCCAACATAAACGAATATCATAGGGATTCAAATAAAGTTTTGTACCCTACAAAATATCATAATGTTAGGTTTCTCATTTGGAATGTACTCTCTATTTAAGAACCTACAAAATAAAGGGAAAATGTTCCATGAGTAGTTTTGCAATAAAAGTAAGAGAAAATGCAGTATGAATCTCATTAACAATGAACAAAAGAGAAAAAGGATGAAATACCCCCATATGAAAAGTGTTAATTAATTTTCATCCTTAGTCGTCAATGGGTGATAGGGTGCATGGGGTGCTAGGATTTTCACTTGCTAAAGATGAATATTTATAGGCATTTATAGTTATTTGAAAAAACCAACATGAGAGAATTAGTAAAAGCATATCGCCCCTCTATATTTGGTTGAATTTATAGAATCCAAGGAATTTTAGAAGAGGGAAAACAATATATGAAATGTAAATATGGGTTAAGCATGTAAGCATGTAATCATGTAAAGGAAATGTAATCATGTAAAGGAAAACTTGTATATGAATACATCATGTGTCAAGTAAAAAATTATGACAAATGATAAGTGTGGTAAGCTCATGGGTTAGAGATGATATCAAGGAATTATGTTGCCCCTAACATGGAAAAATAGTGAATGGTGATGGCTCTCAATGGCTATGAACACCCATTTAAGTGTGTAAGATACTATAAAAGGCATATATGTCCCCAATGTGGAAGCATGAGCATATAATTGTATAGTTAAGGTAAGAAGCTCTTAGTGGTTATGATGATGTTGATACATAGAATAACATGTATTCAATAATATGGGGAAGGACCATATTCTCCTTAATGTAACTCTTAGAACACATTTCAGTAATGCAAGTGAAAAGTTATAAAGTTTAAGCATGAGAGTGTGTGTCAAGATAATTATCCCCATGAGGGAAAGATGATGTTGAGGTACAAAGAGATGTGATGGGGTAAATCCCAATACTCATGATGGATATATGGAAATAAAGAGCACAATGGATCTATTGATAAAGGAAAATTTCATAAGGGGGAACATGTTATGGCCCTAAAGTAAATATATAGTAGTAGAAAGTGCAATAAGTAAGGGGGGAGGCATGATGGGTCTCCAAATGTAAGGACATGACATTGAAATCTCACTTGACATAATGGACAAGGAATGATGCCCCCAATGTGAAGGTAATCTAATTATGTGATATGGTAATATAGGAACATAATCAGTGTCATTTTGTCCTTATAATGAAGATATCCCTTGGTGGTCAAATAGGATAATCGATGTCAAATTCTCTTGTTAATAGATATGTGGTCAAGAAGGAAATTATAAAATTGTCTTTGTTAATGTTGGTTCCAAGGTCAATTAAGGATATTGCAATAAATACATGTGACACATCAAAAATGATAAAAAAAAATTGGTTCTTGTATGGAGTGTGTTAGAATATGGGTAGATAGGTGCCATAAATCAATGTGTTCATCTATTGGTATCATCATCATGAGAGAATGGTAGTAATAAATGCACATGTGAAAATAGAGTCAAAGTATGCATAGGTTATGTGTCACTACAAATAATGTTTGTCATTTTCAAGATGATCATGTAGGTTTAAAAATAGAGGTTATAGGGCTCATGATTTACAAATTTTAAATTTTCATAGGTAGTTATATAAGATAGGGTGAATAGTAAATTGTTAGAATTAGGTGTTGTACACCTTGCATAATGTTTGTATTGTTTTATTTATTTATTATTATGTGTGGTGCACCTAGGGGTTTTCTAGGTGGACGTGCATCACAAGGAGTTATAATGTTGGGGCCACTTTGTTGTATGTAACATTGGGACATAATTGTAAAATGTAATTATTTAATATTGGGGAATAATAATAAAATAATAAAGTACCCAATATTAAATGTGGGGTCACATGTTGTATGGTTTTGGGCACATGGTTTATGTAATACCACTTGGTGGTTTTGTGGGAGCTTGTTTCTATAAAAGCAACCACATGGGTAGTTGTTTAGGGTTGGATCAAAAAGTTGGTCAAGGGTTGAGCTTGTGCATGTGTGAGGGTTTGAAGCATGGCATGGGATGTGTGGATTCATGCTTGGTCACATGGAATGCATGGAAGCTTGTGCTTCAGAAGTGTTCATGGAGTCTCTACAGATGTATTGTAATGGGTTTTCATTGCTGAATAATACATGGAGTGTGGATGCTTTTGGAGGCTGGGTTTTTCCCTCTTGAGGGTTTTCCCAGGGTATATCTTGTGTCATCTTTGATGGGTATGTTGTCTATTCTCTTGCATGTTGATGTTGAGTATTTTACTTGCATGTTTTCAGATTTGGGTTATGTGGAAATTGTCATTCTATGGCTGCATAGTTTCCTTACAAGTGGTATCAGAGCTTTGGTTATTGGATTGGATAACCCTAGGTTGCATGAGAGAATGAAAGACAATGGCAAGATATAGGGTTTTGCAGGTGTTTTATTGCAGATCTGAGGGTTTTGGGTTTGCTGTTATGATGGGTTGTTTGCAGATTTGGGGTGAGAAAATTTTGGCAAAAATAGGGTTTCTTGGTCATGCATTTATATGAGGGTTTTGGGGGTGAGTTTTCACAGATGACCTCCTAGGACAAAATGGACCTCATGGTTGGATTCAGGTTGGCTGAGAGAGAAAAATTGACATATAACATGCCCTACTTTGATTACAGAAAAAAAATAGCTCCCCCTATTCAGCCGTACGGATCGACGGTACAGTCATCTCAGAGAAAATATTAAAAAATCCGGAAAAATTAAAACTCGTCAAATTTCCTGCAAAGCGAAAAACAAAAATCATTAGAAAATTCAAAATTGAAATAAAAAAAAAAACAAAACAAAACAAAACAAAAAATTAAAATTAAAACTTTTTGGGGAGGGGGGGTTCCGACCCCCGTACCCTTGCCGTCCTGCATGTGCAGGCGCTGACGGCCGGACGGTACCTGCTGGTACCGCCGGCTGCGCCAGCGTACCTGCTGGCAGCGGTTGTCGGCCGGCGGGTCTCCAGGTTGCCGGTACCGGCGCGGCCCGGCCACAGCCCATACGGGCTTAAACAAAATTTTTAATAAAATTTAAACCTTTTAAAAATCCGCCATACGAGGAATCATGGGACATGAAAAATAAATTGCCGGGGTTTGAGATTTCTGAAAGGTAGTCCGCCAAGAGGAATTTGGAAAGAAATTTTTATATTGAAAATTAAAATCAAATTTGAATGGAATTTGGATTCGCCGACCACCCTGCTTGGAGCGCCGCCCGAGCACCACTGGAGAGCCACCTAGAGGACAAAATACAACAGTTTTTTTTCAAACGCATATAACTTTTGCCCAGGGTGTCAGATTTTTGACTTCTTATAGTCGTTGGAAAGCTGGTTCCGAGCACTACGCAGTGGTATAGGTTTTATTCCATGATTTTATAGTTTTGATAGTGTTTTGCTTGGTTAAAGTCAGATGTTTATTTTGAGCTTTGAGAGGGCATATCGGGTGCATACGGAGTCGGATTTTGGACTTCGAATAGTCAACGGAAAGCTTGTTCAGAGCACTATACAGTGGATTAGGTTTGGAGATATTTTGGCATGGTTTATTTTCTGTTTTCTTTATCTTGAGCTGTTTATGGGTCTCTTTGACTATGGTGTTATTATGAGCTTATGGATTGTCGGATTTGGGATATTTGATGATGGATTCATTGTATGCTCGGTTGTACATCTCAGATTATTCTATTTTTGACATGGTTATCAGCATGTATGTTGCATTGTTGTATCTACAAGTTGTGCAATGTTGTAGGCGGTCTATACTTACTTGTTGCACCTATGACTTGGATATGGGTTGTCTTTGCCCATTGATATTTCAGTGTTGATGCATGATCAGTTTTGGTGGCTTGGTTTAGTCACTTGGTTTGCTGTTTTGGTTGTCATGTTGAGGAGGTGAGATGGTATTACCAGGTACAGTCATGATATGAGATATATGCAGTTGACTATGATTATGCAGATATGTGGACATGGTTGGGTTGATTTGTTGATACATTTGGTGGTGATCATGATGTCATGGATGTTTCTTGGGCATTAGATACTTTGGCATGTTATGATGGTTTATGCAGGTGCATTGTTGGTGGTGTTGGATTGGATCTTGATTCTGGTTGTGGCGGTGTATCTTCTCGGTTTAGGAGATTGGTATCACGATGTCATGGATAGCTTGGTTACACGGTTCAGTGGGAGCTTGTGACAGTGATGGATTGGCGGTGATGGATATGATGGTTTGGTGGTGTATCTTTTTACTTTAGAGGATGGTTATCATGTTGTCATTGAGAGCTTGGATTCACAGGTTTTGTGTGAGCTTATGACAGTGATGTGGTGTTGGTTTTGTGCATCATGGTGCCATGGGATTGCTCGATATCACGGTTCAGTGGGAGCATTTGGCAATGATGTCGATCCATTGGTTATTATGGATGGTTGTCTTCAGCAGGTGATCTTTGGTGTCATGGAAGAGCTCTTAGATTCTGTGTGCTACAGTGAGAGTTCTTTGACATTAGGTGTTGGAGATGTTGAGGTATTATTTATGACTTGTTGGTTTTGACAGGTGATCCTTGGTTGTAGGATGGTTGTGTTATTATGTCATGGTATACTCTTGATTACTAGTTTAGAGTTGTGGCATGTTACATGTTATGATGATTTGAGCATGTGATCTTCTTTTGAGAGGATGTGAGATCATGGTGTCATGTTTATGTTCCTGATTCTACAGTTGGAGCTATGATTTTGATCTTGGTTGGTTCTCTTTGTATTGAGTACATTGATCATTTGCTTGGGGTTTAGCATGGATTGATCGATTACAGGTGCTCATGGATACTTGGAGACTTAGGTGAGGCTTGGTGTTCTCTTGTGGTTAGAGACATGTTATTGATATGGTTACTCTTGATGAGGTTTTAGCAGGAAGTCTGAGGGAGCCTACACCTTGGTTGGATGTGAGTTCAACATGGACCAATGAGGAGAGTGTTCTTGGTTGAGTCATGATGACTTGGATATCCTGGGGGAGCATTCTCATTCCACACTCTTGGTCTACTCGACGGTTCACTTGAGAGGTATTGCCCATTATTCTTTCAGGTGCATTATGTTTATGCTTTGTCTTCTCATGGATATGGATCTTGAGCCATGGATATTTGGTTTCTGGAGGGTTCATTTGAGGAGTGTTGGCATGTTTATCTCCTTGTACATGTTGAGTTTAGGAGATGGTTTATTGGGCTGATTTCCTTGGTTTAGGAATGGTTACTTTGAGTTTGATCTTCTTGTTTTGAGATGCTTACATCCATGTTAGTTACATGTATTATCTTTGATCTTGGTGATTGGATGGATGGATGTGGTTATGGATTTTGTTTTGGGGTATTATGGAGGAGATCATACTTGACACAGTTGGCATTTAGAGGTGTGTGTGTAGGAGGACATGCTACAGGTGTTTGGTTTGCAGGTTTTGCTTATCATTGTGGATGTTCCTTGGTACTACATGTTTACTTCTATGAGATGCTGGTAGTAGACTTGGTATGCCTTTGTGATGGTGCCTTTTTTTGGGATGTTAACGAAGCGATGCGTTGAATGCGCTCATTCCAGGTTTGCATTCATCTTGACATTGCCCATGCAGTGGGAGCTCTTGGATGTGTATGTCATGCTTTGACAGGTTTGCACATGGAGTTTGTTATTGTGGTTTATGGGTGGATATGTTGTTGGCATGAGTTTACTATGATATGTATACCTTTGGAGGTATGGATAGTTGGATGTGTTGGCATTTGCTGTGGATGTCATTTCAGCTATGGTGATTTATTCTTGACAGCTACTGGTGCATATTGGATTCAGTGTTTGTGTTTTGAGATATCAGGTTGAGGCAGGTTTATGCTTCTTTGTGACAGTTAGTGTGACATCTCTTTGGATGTGTTCTTATCTTAGTGCAGTTGGCATGGTGGAGGATGGGAGCATTCATGGATGAGATGGTGGTCACCTTGGTTCTTGTTACAGGTATCTTGATGGAGCACATGGAGCACTTGGATTCCTGGATGGTACATGTTGCCTATGGAGTTTATTTTGTTACCCCCTTATGCAATGTATACAACAAGTGGGAGATTGTTAGAATTAGGTGTTGTACACCTTGCATAATGTTTGTATTGTTTTATTTATTTATTATTATGTGTGGTGCACCTAGGGGTTTTCTAGGTGGATGTGCATCACAAGGAGTTATAATGTTGGGGCCACTTTGTTGTATGTAACATTGGGACATAATTGTCAAATGTAATTATTTAATATTGGGGAATAATAATAAAATAATAAAGTACCCAATATTAAATGTGGGGTCACATGATGTAGTATTTTTGGGCACATGGTTTATGTAATACCACTTGGTGGTTTTGTGGGAGCTTGTTTCTATAAAAGCAACCACATAGGTAGTTGTTTAGGGTTGGATCAAAGGTTGGATCAAAATTGGTCAAGGTTGAGCTTGTGCATGTGTGAGGGTTTGAAGCATGGCACGGGATGTGTGGATTCATGCTTGGTCACATGGAATGCATGGAGAGCTTGTGCTTGAAGTGTTCATGGAGACTCTAGAGATGTATTGTAATCTTTATTGTTGAATAATACATGAGAATGGATGCTTTTGGAGGCTAGATTTTTTCCCTTTTGAGGGTTTTCCCAAAGTATATCTTGTGTCATATTTTCATGTGCATGTTGTCTATTCTCTTGCATGTTGATGTTGAGTATTTTTACTTGCATGTTTGGTTGGGTTATGTGGAAATTGTCATTTTATGGCTGCATGAGGTTTCCTTACAAAAGAGATTTAAGGGAGGGCTCAAACCCAAGACCTCCCCTTCAATTAGTCCATGTCTCTGCCGATGGGCCAAGCATTTCCCTTGGCTATGCATGCAGCGATATTCTATTTCAAGATCATGATTGCCATTTTAGGGGGCAGTAGACCGAACCCCTAACCCCTGGCTTATAAGCCGCCAACTCGACTACTAAGCCATAGGCTTGGCTGCAATTTATATGGAGCCCATATACGTTTAATTAGACCTGCTAAGCTAAATACAAAAGATAAGGGAAAGGGGGCCTAAAAACAAGGAAGGCCATGAAACATAAGGCCTAAAAAGAATTATGCAAGATTGAATTGGATATTTTAAGGGCTATATGAGCTAAATATCTCAAGATTTTGATGTTTAATTAGAACTCCTCAAGAGAGGGATAATATGGCTTAATGAATAAAAGGCATGCATTAAAAAATACTAGTTCAAATTAGGAGATTTACTATTGTAAATGGGAGATATTCAAAATCATGTGGTTACAAACCATATTAAGGAAAATTGGTGTATAAAAGGGGGGATTTTTGCTCCTGAAAGGCAATGAATTTAATTTTGGGAGGAGGAATTATAATTTTCATAGGAAGAATCTTAGAATTTTGAAGACTAAGTGTTTACACAAAGACACTTGAAATTTATAATCCTTTAAGTGTAATTGGGATTTTAAGGTAATTAAGTCCTACCCTTGGACACGAGTAAAGGAAGATAGTGTCTTTAGGTGTTGTGAGAGATTGCAAAGAATTTGAATGCAAGATTGAAGCTTGGATGGTGTATAGAAGCAATTAAAGCTTGGCATCATTAATACAATGGTTCCTTATTGAGAAGCGGACCCAAAGATGTAGCCCAAACATATGGGTGAACTCTGTTATCAAATTTCTTGTTGTCTCTCTCTATTCTTTCTATGTTTCCTTCAAGCATTTTAATTTATTCTTTGAGTTATTATTTACGACATTTAAGTAATTAGTTAATGTTTCATATGTGAACCAAGATTCTAACTCCACCAAAACACAAGAAACAATCAACTTATTAGATTAAATGCAAGGTTAAAATCATGATTCCTCAAGAAATTCATTTGAATGTAAAAGAAGAGGAACAAAATGAAGAACACAATAAACTTGAAACAAAAAATCAAATCCTATTCTAAAACCAAAAAACCTCTCAATCTCTTGAGGGAGTTGGTGCCAATTTGATGTGAAAATTGGCCCTTTCCCAACTCCAATGATGCAAGCTTGATGAATGCTGATGAATGATCCTCTTTGATGAAGGATGATGAGTGCTCCAATAGAAAAATCTGCATAACCTAGCTATGAAGTCAATGAGAATGGATGGAATTTGCTAATGATTTGAGCATATAAGTTTACTCAAATTGTGGATGATGAAATGAGGAGATTCTTATTTATAGATGAGATTGATGGATGAATGTTCAAAATAGAGAGCAATGTGGGACTAATCTTCAACAAATGAAGCCACATGTCATCATGTGAATGGATGAAGGATGTGTGCAAGATTTGAAGAATGCATGCAAAGAGGGGAAATTCAAATTCAAAATATGGCTAGGATGAGGTATGAAAGGTGAAGCAAATGCACATGGCTCAAAGAAAAGGACTTGTAAGAGATTTTAAATGCTTTGTTGGAAGGGACTAGAGTCCTTTTTGGGGAGATTTCAAATTTGAGGAATATTCCATCTTTGATGCCTTTTGAATGAAAATAGATGATTTATAAATCCAATAAATGATTTAATTGTGCAAGTTGCAAAATCTAGAGTTTGGGTGATTAGGATTAAATTAATCAATATTTTGATTAATTTAAGGGAAGTCAGTAATTTGACTATTTGATTTAGATTTGTGGGTTGAAATAAACCAAAAATAGATAGAAAATGATTAAGACCCTAGTTAAATAAATATTTTTGATTTATTTAACAAAGAAATTGATGATTAAATTAGATAAATGTTTGATAAATATTTTAATTTAATTAAGATGAACTTTAGAGATTTACTCAAATAATATGGATTATTTAATTTAAATAAAGATAGGAAGATGAAATGACCTAGCTAATTACATAGAGACAAGTAGTTCATTAATCGAGTTTATTTAATTAAAAGGGGTGTGATGACTTTAATCAAATAAGGCTATTTGAGTTAAATGATATGGTTAAATGAGAAGGGATAATTCGGGATGGTGATATTAGTAGGTCGGGATCAGTGTAATATCAATCTGTATATTTTGGATGTCTACATTTTTTCCTTCTTTGAAGCGATGCACTTGTTGCGTTGGTTCAAAGAATAACCTTGCCATGTGTAGACACTAAAAATTGTCCTAAGCCTTTCACTTCTAAATTCTCCATCATCCCCCCTTTTGGCTTTGATAATTAAATAATTTTTAATTATTTAATTATTTTCTAAAGTCATATGTCTTCTATTAATTAAATAATTTTAATTATTTAATTAATTCATTCTATCTTTATTTCTTGCTTGATTAATTAAATAAATTTTATTTATTTAATTACGTCACTAATTAAGTCCTCTTCTTTCTAAAATTAAATAAATTCTTATTTATTTAATTTTTATCCACCTTCCACTTCCATTCAAGTAATTGTTGAAAATTGTTAAATTAGCCTCTTCTTAAAATTAAATAAATTTTATTTATTTGGTGCGGTCGAGATTTTGAGATTAAATCGTTATTTAATTCAAAATGATTCCTTTTCTCACATTCTTCTATAATTAAATAATATCTTTAATTATTTAATTATTCATTAGTCACCTAGATTAAATAATTTCTATTATTTAATTTCTCCTATCACCTCTTTTTCTGTGCCAATCTTATCTTCCTCGTCAAATCTTATCTCTTGACATCTCATTCAATTTCATCCCTTGATTGAATTATCTCATAATTCAATCTCAACCCTTCATTTCTTGTCATTGCCCTAATTTTGACCTAAACCTAGTCCATACTACAACTTTCAATTTTGGCCATTGATTAAGACATCTTATTGACATTCAATCTCATCCGTCCGTTCAAAATGGCATTTTCTATAAAATGCCATTTTCCTCTCATTTTTGGATGAGGCATTAGATTTTAGACATTAAGGAGGCATTAGATTTTAGACATTAGACGCTTAGATATTCTATAGACATTGCATCATTTGTCATCTCATTTCACCTAGTCTTGGCATATTTAGACATAGAAATTTCACTCATATTGTCATAGGCATAGACATTAGACTTTGATCAAATCCTTCAAAGCTTGGTGTAGGACTTAGACTTTTATTTCAGATTGCTCACATGAAGAATCTGAGGGCAACACATCAACTAGCAAGCTAGAAGGTATTACAAAAGTGAATCATGGAGATCTCAGCGGTTTTCTGGTATAATCGTTCTTTTATTTAATTCCATTGTATTTTGTAATTACTTTGGGTTTATTTTATATGCTTTATTGATCTAGATCTAATCCAAAATTTACCCTCAGTTACACCATGATCAAAAGTAAAAAGTTCTTTGATTTTTTCGGATGCCCCACTACTGCCCCAACAAATGAAGAATTACACTGGTATACTGCTCCCTTGAGAGATCGGGTGAAGAGGTTTGATTTGAGGGTCGATCTCTCAACAAAGAGGTTCAAGATCAATTCAACTTGAAAGTTTGATGTAGACAGGTTTGATGATATAGATAGTCATCAGCCATGGCTAGCCTCATGCCTATTTTGATATATTACACCCACTTGATCCTGATTTGTACCATGACAATGACATTATTAATGATGAGATGATTATGATGTTTATATGCAATGGATGATATGATGATGCATGGATGATATGGATGCACATGATATGATATGATGATGATTTTATGATTATACAGTGGATGATAAATGTATGCTTTATGAGATGCCTAGAATAACCAATCTATATTATGCAATGATGGGGATGAATGCATGTGGTATAATTAATGTTTTCTATATTGTATGATATGCATTATGCAATATATTGATGGTTTGTGGATGCAGGATGGATGCATTATCAATTATTTATGATTAACTATCATGGTACCATGTTAGCGTGAAAGGAAGTAAGAAGAAAATAAGAGATTCCAACAAGACATGAGATGATGATGATTACTTGCTGAGGAGTTGGGATTTTCAAAGGGAAAATTACCTTATGTTTGATAACACATGTAGGCCCGATGCATCAGGGTATAAAGAACTTGGATGGCATTGTACCTAATGCGATGGACTTTGAATCAACAAACATATAGGAGTATTCTTGTTCACACCCGACATATAGAAACCTTGCTAGGATGCACTTCCAAAGCTTCAAACATCTTGGACCAAAACACGGAAAGTATAACCCATCAATGAAATAGTCAACAAGCTGCCAAAAACACCTTCCATACACACCGAACAAAGCAAGTATTCGCCAAGGTTATATTACAAGAACTTCCAACAAGCACATCGTTGCCCCATTCCTTTCTCTCTAAATCGTTTTGATTAAACATCATCAAGAGGTAATTGGAATGAGCGCAATAAGATAAATCAAAAGAAAAGATCAAGTAAACAAACAAGTCAATGTTCTTCATACCTCTAGCCAAAGGGATTTGTTTTGATAGTATAAGAATCCAAGGTGATATCCAAAATGATGCCCATTGCAGAACGATATATCCTAGGACATGCATTGTATAGGATGACGATGGGTTGATAAGTTGTTTGATAAGCTATTGATATAAGGTTGTTAGACATCTTTGAAAATGATCAGGATTTTGATTTTGCATTTAAAATTTTGTTGTTTCCATTTTGATTTTACATTTGAAGCTTGCTTTTTGCTGATTGTTGTGGTTGTTTCTATTTGTTTTGCTAAAGGATGAGTGTGATGATTGATTTATTATGGATCATGATTGATTATTGCGGGTGAAAGCAAGATGGGAGATGGATGGATTTTAAAATATTTGGATGTTTTTGATGTTTTGAAATGTTTTGAAGCTATTTTTTTGGGTTTTCTGATTTATGACTATTTTTGGATTTTCTGAGATTTTATGAATATTTTGATTTTTATGGGGCTGATCAAAGATTAGCCTTGCCTCGTTAAGCTCAAAAGATGATGTAGTTTGGATAACATGTTTTATGTTTTACTTACTTGACTTTTTGAGTGTTTTATGATTTTTGGATGTTTTGGATTTTTCGCATGATTTTGTGATTTGGATATGGATGTGTGTGATGATATCAATGATCTATTTTGGGATTTTGGTGAAAACCAAGCTAAGGTTGATTGATGGGATCAATGGATTGATAGTGATAACATTGTTGAGGATACACAGAATTCAAGGATAGTCATTTAAACAACACAAAAGGATTGAAGGAATAATAGAGATGATGATGGATTAATTTGGATTTGATTTGATCAAGATTGATGAAGCTTGGTTTGGAACAAAGTGTTTTAGGATGATTTGAGTGATATTTGATGTGAAAATTCAGGTGCAACTAATATTGATTGTTTGGTGTGTTTGATGAAAGATAAAAGCTTGATAAGGAATATAGTCAAAATATGCCATGGGCTATGATTTGGATTCTCGCTCACAAGTGATTTGACCAATTTGATTCTATGTTTGCCAACATTTGGATCACCACATAAGTTGGAGGATATAAATCAAGATTTATTCTCGAAGCAAGATGTAAATATCTACCCCCATTGTCTAACCGTGGTACCAGGGAATTGGATGCTTTGGATAGGTGTGTGTGGATGGAAGTATAGATTATCTTTGGCGATAAGATAGGTGTTGAACAAAGGATGCTCATTGGATAATGATTCATGGCTCAGATAATGTTGAGTAGGATAGGATCAATGAAAATGACCCATGTCAAGATGTTTATCATAAACAAGTGAAAAGTGTGCACCAAATTTTGTCAAGATCAAGATAATATGGACTATATGAATGTAGATGGATTGGATAAATGGTTCCATGGATGAAATGGATTTATTATGGATGAGATGGATGGAATGTTGGATTTATTAGCGGATGGGATAAGATGCTTTCCACAGGAACTGGCGTGCGTAGATACCGATTCTACACATGATGCCTATTTCCAAGTTTTTCATCATGAGTACTTGCCCAAAAGTGCTCTTTGATGGTTTTTCACTAGAGGACAATTTTTTTTCTTTACTATTTTCAATCCTTTTTTTAATTTTTTTTAATTTTCATATTTTTTGATTTTTTGTATTTTTCTATGAAAGATTTAAAGCTCATGTTGAACCACAAGGTGTTGTTGATGTATATGCTTCTGTCATGATGTTCCATTGATAGCCTACTTGAAGAAGCTTTTTTGCTAAGATACATGCACTTGAATACAAATTTTGAGATTCTTGATCTACTTCATTGATACTAGAGTTGACTTTGTCTTTTTTACGCACATCGCGATAGAGTGCCTTCTGAATCCTTATGATAAAGGGTCGTTGCCAATACATGGTCAATGTGAGAATCAGATATCATGTGTGGAGGTGTGGATGGAGTGTGTTTAGGGATAAGAGGTGGATTGGTTGATAGTTTGAAACCTTTGAATCTCCAAACTTGGGAAGATGAGCAATGATGGGTGGATACGGAAGTGTGTGTGGAATTAGGACCAATTTCTTGATACACTTTGTACGTCACTTGAAAAGCCTACTTTTGCTTTTGTGGACATCTTTTATGGATACTTTTCCCTTTTTTATTTTTCCCCATAGTTTCTTTAACTGATGGAGTTTGATAGGGATAATCTTTATTTGTATTCTTTGGTATCGATGTGTATTTGATTTGTCCATCATGCTTTGCTTCTTTTTATTTGATAACGTTCTTTGTGCTTTGATTAACATCTTTCTTTTGATGTTGGTCCCAATTCGTGGATGGGGTGATGGGTGGGTGAAGATTCATGACATGGCTAGTTGTAGTATTGACACTAGTTTCATCATAAGGACTCTTCGTGCTCCCTATGTTGACGTTTGCTTGTGACATAGTTGCCCCCAATATGGTGGTAGTAGCAACTTCATGCTTTGATTCCACCTATTCCAAGAGATCTTGTTTAGAATGCATTCTCTGATAAATGACCATTGTAAATGATGTTATTGGAATTTGTTGCTCTACCGACTTCAAAATATCCTATTTTTTTTGACCTGTTTCCTTGAGTGGATACTGCTGGATATCTTCATACATGATGTCCTTAGTCTGAATTTGGGATATGTCTGATCCGGATGTTGTCAACTCAATAACCTACTCTTTTTGTGTAATAATGTCAGGAGTAAAAGAATCCTGTTCTGAATGAAGATCATCTATGTGTCCATCCATAGAAAGCATCTCATGGGTAGATAGGAGTATGTGCATCTTGTATGGATAGGAGAGTGTCCATTAGATCATTGTAATATCTTGGAGATACAAATTCTTGATCTTGAATGATTTGAGAGTTGCTTTCATCATGCTTTGAATCAAGTTCTTGAAATGGGTCAATTTCGAAGGATGGATTGCTTACAAAGGGTTCTTGGATATCTTCATTAGGCATAGGAAGTGGCTCAATATCCTCTTGATCTTTGAGTGAATTTGGATCAAGTGTCGAGTTGAATATTCCTTCAATATCGGCAACCATGAGGATGTCAATATGTCTTGGAAAGGACCATTGCTAGACTTTGGTGAGAGATGTCGATCATGCTTTGGAATAATTTTTTGAGATATGTCCTATAACTCATTAGGTGATGTAGAGACATTTTCAACATGATCATTGGTTGATGGATTGTTGATTACAAGATCAAATAATGTTAACACTCCTTGAAATGGATCATTGTCGAATATTGTTGAAGGATTCTTATAATGATCAAAAAGTGACTCTTGATGTATGTTGATTTGATCTTCGGATAAGGTAGAAGCATCTTCCATGTGTTCGTTGATGGATAGGTCTTGATCATGTGATCGTTGACTTGGATCGATACATGGAGTCATTAACATTTTGTTGGGAATTTGAACAACATTTGCTTGTTGGGATTGGTATTGGGCTTGAGCTTGTGCTTGCACTTGAGCCCGTGCTTGTGCTTGTTGGGCTTGTAGTGTGGCTTGGGCTTGCACTTGCATTTGAGCCTGGGCTTGTGTTGCTTGTTGCGTGGCTAGATATTGTTGGATGGCCTTCTGGTAAGCGGCTTGCAACACAATGTTGTATTGGTTTGATGTGTTTGGTTTGAGTGGTGGTGGTGGCGGAGGTGGTTTTGGAATAGTGCTTGTTGTGGTGATAAGAGGTGTTGTCATATTGATGGTTGGTATTTGAGTGATGGATGGTGTAATTGATGTGATTGGTGCTTGAGAGACCATGTTTTGAGATATTATGGGGGTGGTTGATGATATTGTGATTGCTTGTGTATTTGTCGTTTGTTGTTGCGATGTCGACAACAAGTTCTGAAAGTTTGGCGTGATGTTTTGATTAATGTTTGGGATGTTGGTTTGATTGATACTTGGTAAAGGGGGAAACCCTAAGCCAAGGAGTGGTGTGGGTGTTGATGGAAATGGTGGTTTTCGAATCGTGTTGGATGTAGTGACAAGTCGTTGAGATATGTTTGGAGTGATCGTGAGGGTTTGAGATATGATGGGTGTGATAGGGGTGGTTGGAGTGATCGAGGTGATAGGAATGGTTGGAATGACTGAGGTGATAGATCCTTGGGAGACCATATTTTGATTTGTCAAGATTGATGTTGTCATTTGATTAGATACCATATGTTGGTGTGATGTCGATGGTATATTCAAAGGATTTGATGTGATGGCTTGATTGGTGTTAGGTAGATTGATTTGGATGGAGTGATTGGTGCTAGGTAAAGGGGGAAGCCCTAAACCAAGGAATGATGTTGATATGGGTAATGGTGGTGGAGATGTCTCTTGGCACAATGACTCAACTATTTTGGTAAGTGTAGCAATTTGATCTCGCCAAATTTGATCTTGATTTCAATCTTCACCCCTTGATATAGTTGATTTGGTTTTTGTTCAAGCAGATTTGGGATGCATACTTGTGGTTTTTGAATGGGATCATGGAAAAATTAATTTTGGACAATGTTATGATTTGGGATGATGTTCAAATTTGGATGATAGGTTGAAATTGAACATTGTTGGTGTTGGGAATCACATTGCCTTGATTTAGGTAACTTTGATTTTGCATGGTGTTACCTTGACTTGGATTAATACATGGAGTTGTTAACATCTTGTTTGGACTTTGAACAACATTTGTATGATTCGAAAACATATTTATCCCAAAGTTTTCCAAGTGTGGATTCATGTTTGGTAATATTGTACTTGGTATATTCACTTTTGGCATGTATGGATTTGGTGGGATAATGTTGTTTTGTTGAAGACCCATGCATTGAGTATTTGGTTGATATATTTGGAATGTTGGTCTTGGATTTAAATCTACCATCATAAAAGGTGTTCCAAGATTCAGATTGGGGTAGACTCACATTTGTTGTACCATTGGGGTTTGTAGGAGATAATGATCCCATGTATGGATTGTATAAATGTGAGTTTTGAAAATCACTTGGCATTGTAAGGCTTTGATAGTTTGGTTGACTTGGATTACTCATGATGTATGGATCAAGTTTATATTCCATGTTCCTCTTGTGTTTTTACCTTGTTATAAAAGTGACCTCTAAGGTGTTTAGGACCAATGATGAGATGAAGGATGAAAAGGGGTGAATGATATGAGTGTTGAACGTTTAGGGACTTTGTATCAATGCTAGAATTTAGGATTTGATTTTGATTGGATTTGGATAATGGACTTGTAAACCCTAAGATGTTAGATGTGATCTTAGGATGAAATTGTTCAAAGGATTGCTAATTCAATTAAATGTATGAGAAAGGATGCATTCCCATACACCTAACTAAATAAGGTTATTTTGATTTTGATGATTTACCCAAGTCTAGAATGATGTTTCCAAAGTTATTTTGTGGTATAGAGATGATAAATGTTTGGGGTGGATGAAGTGTTTTATTTTGATCCTAAATGAACCTAAGAACTTTACTTGTTTACAAGGCCAAGGTTTTGAAGAACATAATTTTCGCTTCAAACCAAAAGATCAATGTTTGCTCAAAAGACCATAAGACAAAAGATACACAAGCACATGTGTGGGGTTCAATTGATTTCATCTTGATTAGTGAATTTATTTTACCACACACTTTCTTGATTAGATTTTCAAACTAAATATCCAATGTCTTAACTTTTCATCCCACAAAGTGCTATATGTGGAATTCAAGGAAATCAAGGCAATGGTTACCTATTGTTTATCTTTAGTAGGTAAATTGAGATGTAAGTTCAAGCATTTAGAAACCTCTAAGGATGAGAATCCCAAGGGAAAGCAATATTACATGAATTTGGTCAATTGTATTTACCTCCTAAAGGGTTTGAAATTTTGATGATGATGTTTAAGTGTTTGTTTCCAACATGTTTTCGAACAAGTAAAGCATTTTGTAACCAAAAATAAGTACAACCCTATGGATATGAAAGACAATATTTTTTGAGTCCCCACTTGGACAAGTCCAGCTATGCTTATCTTTAGCAAATGGTTAGATGCTTGACCCCACTGGATCCCCTCCACAACACTTACTTATACGGGGCAGCCAAGCATCGACACCCATGAATCTCCCATGGCATGCTTTCCATTTCTACTAAAAGATCGTAAAAGTGTGGGGTGGCTTCAGAATGACCGTTCTTGCACCAACAAATAGATCAAATATTTTGGAAATTCTAAAACATGGGTTTTAATTAGGACTTTCTGTTTGTGGAGATTGACCCATACGACGAGAGTCCCTATTCAGATCCATCTCATTGGAGCCAACCATGTGATATTGGCGTTTATATACCCACATTTATATCCTGGTTGGAAATACTCTTGGATTTAGAGTGTTACTGGTTGAGTTGTTCCCTTGGGTGAGCACTTTTTCCCCAAGGCAGGCCCTCTAAGATAAATAGAAGTGAATAAATGCATTCATAGTTTGATTGACCCTCATTTAGAAACAAAGAGAGAATGTATGCAATAAGTTTACTCACACTCATAAAGTGTTTTGTTCAATTTTAAACCCAAAATGAAGTGTGGAGGTGATTACTTATGCAACCTAATGTCACCAAAATCCTTTTAATTCTCAAGATCACCATGAGGCACAAGAGAAGCGCATATGTCTTTTGATGATATTACTTTGTGTAAGTAATTACAAATCAATGAGAATACTTGTTGATTTTAATTCCACAAAGAAAAAGTGAATTCTTTTTATAGCACCAAATCAAATGTGGAATTTTCCTTCTTCAATTGTTAGCCTCAAACGAAATCTAGTGAGTTTGTCCTAAAGTTCATTTTAGCCGTTTGTAGCAAAAAATTGAAATGTTATTTTTAGAGCCCAAAAGAAATTTAGTAGGTCCTAAAAGCTTGAAAGATAGCAAATCCTTAGAAGAGGGATTATAATTTCTTCCCAAAGTGTTTAAAAGCACTTGTTACAATGATTTGAAAATGAGTTTTCTTTGACTTCTATGCTCCATGATCCTTTAAAACCTTCAATAAAAGTTCCAAATGTCAAATGAAATCAAGAAACAAGAATATATGAGGGTTAGATAGATGATTGAGCATAAAACCCTAAAAGTTAGACCAAGTTTCATTATGATTTCACATTAAATGAAAATTTGAAAATTTTAACTCCATTAAAGTTGGTAATAACTTAAATAATTGGATATATTATGAAATTTTACCCCATTTAAAAAAAAAATCTTCGAAAAAGACCAAAAAATGACCAAGATATGGCCATTTTAAGTTTGAATGAAAAAGTAAGAAATTCCAGTGGTTCTGTCTGTGATGGCGGCTCTGTTTGATTTTGTAGCGGCGCTATATGGTGACATTGGAGACTCAACGGTGCAGTTTGAATTTTTGAGCGGTTCTGTATGGTGACACTGGATTGTGAGAGGTTCTGTTTGTTGTAAACATCAAAAACATCAAAAACCATAAATTTTTTTCAAAAAATGTGATTTGATCTTCTGGTAGGCCCTCCTTCTAGCACCAAAATGTGAACCAAGATTCTAACACCTGCAAAACACAAGAAAAAATCAACTTATTAGATTAAATTCAAGGTTAAAATCATGATTCTTCAAGAAATTCATTTGAATGTAAAAGAAGAGGAACAAAATGAAGAACACAATAAAATTGAAACAAAATATCAAATCCTATTCTAAAACCAAACAAACTCTCAATCTCTTGAGGAAGTTGGTGCCAATTTGATGTGAAAATTGGCCCTTTTCCAACTCCAATGATGCAAGCTTGATGAATGTTGATGAATGATCCACTTTGATGAAGGATGATGAGTGCTCCAATAGAAAAATCTGCATAACCTAGCTATGAACTCAATGAGAATGGATGGAATTTGCTAATGATTTGAGCATAATAAGTTTACTCAAATTGTGGATGATGAAATGAGGAGATTAGCCTCTTATTTATAGATGAGATTGATTGATGAATGTTCAAAATAGAGCAATGTGGGATTAATCTTCAACAAATGAGAAGAAACAACATGTCATCATGTGAATAGATGAAGGATGTGCAAGATTTGAAGAATGTGCAAAGAGGGGGGAGATTCAAATTCAAAATATGGCTTGAAGGATGAGGTGAAAGGTGAAGCAAATGCACATGGCTCAAGAAAAATACATGTAAGAGATGTTAAATGCTTTGTTGGAAGGGACAAGTCCTTTTGGCGGGAGATTTCAAATTTGAGGAATATTCCATCTTTGATGCCTTTTTTGAATGAAAATAGATGATTTATAAATCAACTAAATGATTTAATTGTGCAAGCTGAAAAATCTAGAGGATTTGAGTAATTATGATTAAATTAATCAATATTTGATTAATTTAAGGGGAGATTAGGTGATTTGACTATTTGATTTAGATTTGTGGGTTGAAATAAATCAAAAAGAGATAAAAATGATTAAGACCTAGTTAAATAAATATTTTTATTTATTTAACCAAAGGGGGTGATGCTAGATTAAATTAGATAAATGTTCTATTTATTTAATTTAATTAGATGAACTTTAGAAATTTAATCAAATAATATGGATTATTTAATTAAATAAAGATAGGAAGATGAAATGACCTAGCTAATTACATAGAGACAATGATTTAATTAAATCGAGGGATTTATTTAATTAAAAGAGGAATTATGATGACTTTAATCAAATAATGCTATTCAATTAAATGGTTAGATAGAGGGATAATTCAAGATGACATGATGTTAGTAGATCAGGATCGAGTGTGCGATGTCAATCTATATATTTTCGATGTCTACAGTAAGGATAAAATTTAGGGGAGGCTCAAACCCAAGACCTCCCCTTCCAATTGGTCCATTCTCTACTAGTAGGCCAAGCATTTCCCTTGGCTATGTATGCAGCAATATTCTATTTCAAGATAATCAATTGCCATTTCGGGGAGCCGAGCGGGTCGAACCCCTAACCCCTAGCTTATAAGCCGCCAACTCGACTGCTAAGCCATAGGCTTGGCTGCAATTTATATGGACCCCATATACGTTTAATTAGACCTACTAAGTTGAAGACAAAAGATAAGGGCAAGGGGGCCTAAAAACAAGGAAGGCCATGAAACATAGGGCCTAAAAAGAATTATGCAAGATTGAATTGGATCTTTTAAGGGCTATATGAGCTAAATATCTCAAGATTTTGATGTTTAATTAGAACTCCTCAAGAGAGGGATAATATGGCTTAATGAATAAAAGGGATGCATTAAAAAATACTAGTTCAAATTAGGAGATTTACTATTGCAAATGGGAGATATTCAAAATCATGTGGTTATGAACCATATTAAGGAAAATTGGTGTATAAAAGGGCAGATTTTGGCTCCCAAAAGGCAATGAATTTAATTTTGGGAGGAGGAATTAGAATTTTCATAGGAAGAATCTTAAAATTTTGAAGACAAGTGTTTACACAAAGACACTTGAAATTTATAATCCTTTAAGTGTAATTGGGATTTTAAGGTAATTAAGTCCTATCCCTTGGACATGAGTAAAGGAATATAGTGTCTTTAGGTGTTGTGAGAGATTGCGAAGAATTTGAATGTAGGATTGAAGCTTGGATGGTGTATAGAAGCAATTAAAGCTTGTCATCATTAATACAATGGTTCCTTATTGAGAAGCAGACCCAAAGATGTAGCCCGAACATATGGGTGAACTCTGTTATCAAATTTCTTGTTGTCTCTCTATATTCTTTCTATGTTTCCTTCAAGCATTTTAATTTATTCTTTGAGTTATTATTTATGACATTTACTAATTAGTTAATGTTTTATTAATTTGTTTAAAGTGTAAAGTGAACTCAATTCTGCAATTTCAATAGTTAAATAAACATAACCACACCATTTTGTTTGTGATCAAGGATAAATATATAATTAGGAGTAAAGTGAAAATTATATGTAACCCTTAAATTATAGATCAAGTTTGGTATAGAGCAATTTAACAAAAAAAATTGCAAGTGGTGGATGTTAACCAAGTTGAAATTAAAGCGAGGAGAAGGTGCACATGAGGAGATTAATCCAGAGATTGGATCAAGGAGAGTTACTCAAAGAAAAACCATGGAACAACCAGAAGAAGGAAAATCTACCAATCCTAAAATACTTGAGAGTGAAGAACAATTTTTCAAAGAATTCCTAGACATGAAGATGATGGTGGAAGAGCTTTATAGGAAAAAGAAGGAGAAATGTGAATCCTCTTCAAAATATGTCAAAGGTAAAGGAGTAAGAGGTGCTGGTGACCCTCCTAAACCTTCATATTCACCTTCTTCACCTTCTTCATCTTATTCATCTTCTTCCTCTACTACATCTACTTCATCTTCAAAGAAGAAACAACCAATGCAACCTGAATCTAATGCTCCTTTGTTGAAGCTTGATGTTAAACTTCAATTGCCAACTTATAATGAAGAACTAGATATAGAGAAACTTGATAATTGGATAAAGCAGATTGAAGTTTATTACATGATTCAAAAGTTTATTGATGATACTTCAAAGATCCAATTAGCCACTCTTTTCCTGGGATGCATAACCTTAATCTGGTGAGAGAGAAAAAATTAGGAAGATCTAAGCCAATATGGTAAAATTATTTCTTCTTGGTTTAAGTTTATAGCTACACTTAAGAATTTTTTTATCCATTAGGTCACATGCAACAAGAAATAATGAATTGGAAATCATTAAGGAAAGAGAAAGGGTAAAGTGTACAAGAATATACACTTGAACTTAGGAAAAGAGCTTTAATTTTGGGTATTCCATTATATAAACAAGAAACATTGTTGAAGTATAGAGGTGGATTATATGAAAATTTGAGGCATACAATACTTATGTTCAATCCAACTAACCTTGACGAAGTTAGTGTTCACGCCATTCATCTTGAAATAGAGATGAAGAATAGTTTCTTAATGGAATATGGTAAGCATAAAGAAAGAAAGGGAAGAAGGAAATGCAACATATAACCTCCGTGAAGAAAGAGGAGGAAAATAATTTTTTACTCACACTATAAAAAGAAATGGCATGCAAATGAAAAGTGTTGGAAATTGCATCCCAATCAGAAACTAAATTGGTTCAAGGATCGAAAGGGTAAGAAAAATACCACAACCATTGTGCAAGACCTCAGATCAGGTTCTAATGATGAAACCAAGATAACAATTGTGGGTATAAAAGGTATCATTCCTATTGCTAGTACTAGTTCCCATGCTTCTTCTGTAAAGTATAATGAGGTCCCTATTGAAAGTAAAAGGAATGAACAATTTAATATAAGGACTATCACAAAACAGAGTAAAATTGATACACTCATAGATAGTGGATCTCAAGTGAACTTAATCTCTGAACAAGTTATTAAGCAAATGGGATTAAAAAAAATAGCTCATCCAAAACCATATCCATTGGGTTGGGTGCATGATAATGCTTGGTTACATGTGTCAAGGTAATGTACACTACAATTTGCAATCACATCCAAGTTTGTAGATGAAGTAGAATTAGATGTAATTCCACTTAGCATCTATGGGGTGGTTTTAGGAAGTCCTTACTTGTATGACAAAAAGGCCACATTATACAAGGAACACAATAGGTATCATTTGTTTAAAGATGGAATTGAATTCATTGTGAAAGCTCAATGCATGAAGAATGACAGATTTGTTGTAAACACATGGAAATTAAAGATGATTGTAAATACAAGCAATGCTTTAACCCTCATGTTTGTAATAGCTAGTGATATTAAACATGATGATGAAAAAATTATAATCCTGATAAGGTGTCAAAGACAACACAGTGTGAGGATTAGCTACAAGCACATTAAGCCTTCAACCTAAGGTGGTAAAAGAGGGTTTGAATGATTCATTCTCTTATGATTTTTCTATTCAAGAGATCCAACACGTTGATACTTTTTCTTTCACATCAATTTATTCAGTGTTGTTGCTTTTTATTTTGCTAGTTAGTTCTATATGGCTGGTGGAAGTGACCATGAATATTGATGGATATTTAGTTGATAGTGTCAGCTATGCTATCTCATTCTTCATCTTGTTTGTGATGGGTCAAATGATCAAAATTTTGAAAGGGTGGATAGATGATACATGACAAGTGATGCAACAATGTCCTCACTTAAATTTTATGTAAAAATAGACTTTTGGTGGTCCAAAATATTCTCAATTGGGAGGAATGATCTAGGAGGATCTAGAAGACATAAAAAAATTAATAGTCTCAAAATCCAATGGAACCAACATCATCACATAGAGCTCATTGAAATGATTCCGATGCAACTTGAATCATGTCAAAAGGAGATCATACACTCTAGATATGCTTAATAAAAGTTGGGTCAAAATAGGGCACTAAAGGTACGATGCAAGAGAAAGAACACAATCATTCTAGAATTGGTCAAAAATGGCATCAAACCAAAGAGCTCGTTGCCATGAATCCACT